>BHFT01021091.1:0-69061 GCA_004320025.1 Laticauda laticaudata
GGATGGCAAGTGTTTCTCTCCATTTTACATCCTCTTTCCATCCATTGGTGCAGTGTAACATGGGCTTTATAGGAAAAAAAATCTAAATGCAAAAACAGCTATACACTTTTCAGCACTTGATGTGTTACTATACTGTCAGTGAAACACCTCAAAAAGTTGTTCAGAGCTTTTTGGAATTGAATGGCATATGAAGTTCAGAAATTGATAAATGAAATCCCTTGCAAAGACTTTCCATACAAAATTGGTTGACTGTCTAAATAGAAAGGTTACAAATATTGTGACAGAACAATCGCAATACATATGTTTCTATTAAATGGAGTGTATTTTAAGTTCAGGGCCTCATTGAAATGAGTATTTAAACAAACCTTTTGTAATATAAAGCAATGACTTTCAATTTTTTTGTCAAAAACAAAAACTGCAATACAATTAATTAAAACAATCAAAGGTCTGATCAATATTAAAAGCCATATTAATTCAAATTGAAAAAAAAGTAAATGCCAGCCTTTGTTAGTTCTTAAACACACAAAATAATTAAGCATAAAAAATTTTCAACTAGTGCTTGAAGGATAGAGTCAACATTTTTAAGTGATTTCAAAGTTCAGGTAAAAAGTTACTGGGATGGGATTTTAGATAAAAGTTAAAAGTGTTGAAAAGGAAGAGAAGTTCCGGTGGTTTTTCTTTCCCCAATCTGACTAGATGGGGAAAGAATTCAAAGATCGGGCTGTCTGATTTGGTAGAACAAATGGAAACCTTGAGAGGTCTTGAGAAACTGCCAATCATCCACAACTTATCTTTGTTTCTTTAGCTTCTGTATCTCTAGAGACATAGAAACTGTGCTCTGATTGATCTACATAGTGACCAAAATGACTGCCAAATGTCTCTGTTCTGGAGTCTTGTCAGTCATTTCACATTTGCAAATTAAAATTGACATGATATTGATTGATCAAAACCTCACTAATTTCTCTGAACACATATTTCTTAATTGGCTTTCTCACAATTGGATTATATTTTTAGTATCCAAATTCAGAATATGCCGATTTCAAGTGCTCACCTTTGTTGCACATATGCCTAGACAGGCAGGCAGGCAGGCAGGCACACAAACACACACACACAACCTGAACTGTTTCTTGCAACTTAAATCTCAGAAGCTTTGCTCTTATTTTTCAAGGTTGCTCAAGCCAATTTTACTTGGTTTTTTTCCTAATTACTGGCAGAAAAGCCTCTCTAACAAACTTACAAAATTTGTCCAGTAATATGTAATATTTCCAGGAAACTGATTATCTGCTTGTTGGACACAAGCAAATATGTGGACACAAAACTTGATAATATGTATTCTGTTGCAGTTAAACATTCTTCTTTGTTGTACAATAGTGACTTTTATTTGAAATGTTTTATATAATTTGAAGTCTTTTTTTGGCCTAGTACACTTCTACTTTAATTTGTATTATTTTTCATCCTTCTGCTAATATTTCTGGGTTATACTAGTCAAAAATTTCATGCTGATTAGATTTAATTAGAATGAATACCCATTTTCAAATGTTATTAAAGCTAGATGCAGTTTAAAATCAAAAAATGATGATTCTATCTCATGGGTGCAGGGGGTGGAATATTATCAGTTTGGACTGGTTCTATAGAACTGGTTGTTATGATTTTGCGCAGTTCAGAGAATTGGCAAATCACGCACCTGGCCGGCCCCGCCCCCTCCCCTCCCCTCCCCACCGAATCAGTCCTTATTGTGCATACACAACATTATGTGCCTGCTCGACATCACTGACTGCATTCTTCTGTACCCAGTCACTCCATAAGGTCTTTCTTTTTTTTCCCCTCCCGATGATCAGCTGTTCCTATGATCATCTGTGCTGGGATTCCCCTTGCTTATGTACTGCTTCTCCCAGGAAGCTTCCCTGAGGCCCAGGAGGCCCCAAAACAGAGCATGGGGAGGTCCTGATCATTTGTGTCTGACAGAATCTCAGCCATGACACCATGGTTTTCTAAGGAGGAGGTAGCACGTTCCAGAGAGGGGCACAAAATAAGTAATAGACTATCATGTTTACCACAGTAATTGACTATCATGTTGACCGATCAGATCGTGAAATCCGTAGAGGAGGTGGTATTGCTATCTTCTATAAAAAGTCCCGACATCTAAAAAACATCCAAGTTACCCAGGAGCTTGCTCTTCCTGACAGATAATAATAATAATAATAATAATAATAATAATAATAATAATAATAATAATAATAATAGCATCGACCCCTTGGATAGGGCCACTGAACCAGAGGTGGTGTTCAACAGTTTCTGACCAATTCTGGAGAACTGATGGCGGAAATTTTGAGTAGTTTGGAGAACCAGTGGTAACCTTCCCTCAGGAGTGGGGAGGGAATGGAGATTTTGAAAATTTTCAGTATCTTACATATTGGCAAAAAAATTAAAAAAATCAGAAATAAAATACAAGCGATAGTCAAGATCTTGTTGATGATCCAAACTCTTCAAGGACCTTGGAGTACTCATCTCTAATGATCTAAGTGCTAGAGCCACTGTAACTACATGGCCAAAAAGATGTTAAGAGTTGTTAACCTAATCCTACGTGCTTCTTCTTGGTAATATCATGCTATTAACTACAGCATACAGAGACATTTGCTAGACCAATACTTGAATACAAGCTCATCAGTCGGAACCCGCATAATGTATCTGATATTAACACAGATGAGAAAGTCCAGAAATATTGCACAAGAGAGTTCTTCCACTCCTCTACTCATTGCAGAATACCTTATGCCACCAGACTTCGAAATTCTAGACCTAGAAAACCTAGAACTACCACTGCCTTTGGTCTGATCTAAGTATAGTATATAAAATTATTATATTACAATGTCCTACCTGTCAATGAATACTTTCAGCTTCAACCATAACACACAAGAGCAAACAATAGATCCAAACTCAAGGTTAATCACACAAATTTGACTGCAGGAAATATGACATCAGCACAGAGTGGTCAGTGTCTGAATACTCTACCTGACTCTGGTTTTTTTTTCCCCAAACCCCAAAAACTTTAACCTTAGACTGTCTACTATTGACCTCCCCCCTTTCCTCAGAGTTGTAGGGGGCATGCATAAGTGCACCAACATGCCTATCATCCCTGTCCTATTGTTTCTTTTTTCTTTTTCTTTTATGTATCCATGTATTCATAACTATGTTTTTACTTATACCTATTATCTTGTAAGCAACTGACAAATCAAATAAATAAATAAATAAAATAAAAGTGATTGCACAGTCCTAAACTGGATGGAGGAGGGAGGAAAAGATTATAGGGCAGTGGTGGCTAAACTTTTGGGGATCCTGTGCCAAAAATTGCACGTGTGCTTGCATGCTCGCACTTGTGTTCCAGTACCCTGAAGGCAATGTGCACACCCCACGCCCCCAACCCATGCATGTGCAATCCCCCACCCCTTACCTGCATTGTGCCTCACAGTTCACATTGCACCTTCCAGTATTTTTGGAAAAACAGAAAGTGATGAAACGGGGCTAGTTTTCAGCCTTTAAAGCCTGCAGAAGCCTGCAGAAGTCTTTCTCAAGCCTCTGGGAGGCTGAAAAAGGCCTGAAACCAGCCAAAAATCCGCTGTGAGGCACATGAATGTGCAGTGAAGTAAGTTTGTTTGCAGCTCGTGTGCCGGCACAAATACTCTGCTTGCCACCTGTGGCACGCGTGCCATAGATTTGCCATCATGGTTATAGGGTATGGCTATTCTAAACCTCCATACAATTCAAGACTGTGCAATCTCTTTTTGGGGGACTATCTCTGGAATGTGCTGCTTCCTCTTTGGGAAGTCACCATGCAATTATTGAGATTTTTCCCTCACTTCTCCAATTGCACATTCCATCACATCTTCCTCTTAAAATAACACTAAAAAGAACACAGGAATTATACAAAATAGTTTTTTTTAAATTCTTAATATTTATTTAATCCTTTTAAAATAGGTTCTATTTTTGTCCATGGTCTGTGTGTGTGTGTGTGTGGGGGGGTGGTGCTGTAAACAAAGGGAAGTTTCATGGTTTTAATTGGAGAATCTGCAGGTGTAAAATGCAAGTTTTTCACTTCTTAATTCTCATATAGGTCAGCACTATTTTTACTGTGAAGTTAATAGTAACAGAATCTTGCAAGTGTGAATATACTTCTTCCCCTTCTTCCCTTTGTCTTCATGTGAACTAAGGGGGAAATTATCCAAGATGTTTATTCATATTATATTCTTGGCCTGGACTCTTGGCCCTTTTTATATGACTAATCCCTCAGCAGTGATGCTTCCTCCTGTCTGTCAAGGACATTTAGAATAGAATAGAATTACAGAGTTAGGACCTTGGAGGTCTTCTAGTCCAACCCCCTGCTGAGGCAGGAAACTCTGTAGCATTTCAGACAACTAGTTATCCAGTTTCTTCTTTAAAACTTCCAGTGTTGGAGCATTTACAACTTCTGGAGGTAAATTGTTCCACTGATTAATTGTTCTAACTTTCAGGAAATTTCTCCTTAATTCTAGGTTGTTTCTCTCCTTGATTAGTTTCCATCTGTTGCTTCTTGTCTTGCATTCAGGTGCTTTGGAGAATAGCTTGACTCCCTCTTCTTTGTACCAACCCCTGAGAGATTGGAACACTGCTATCATGTCTCCCCTGGTCCTTCTTTTCATCAAACTAGATGTATCCAGTTCCAGCAACCATTCTTTATATGTTTTAGCCTCCAATCCCCTAATCATCTTTATAGCTCTCCTCTGCACTCTTTCTAGAGTTTGAGCTTCCTTTGCCCTACTTCCTTTGCACTATATCTATATCTAATCTCTGCCCGTCCTTAAAAATGTCACATATAGTGCTTACTTAATAACCCCTGTTTGCCAAAAATGTGCTCTATCACCCATTTATGCTCAGCTGAGACATTCTACTTCAAAGAACTAAAAGGGTTCTCTTTAGAAAATGGCAGAGCCTGGGGGTGGAGTCAAAAGAAGAATCAGCCTGGAATTGCTACGTTCTAAAAGTAGTCTAAATCACTCTTGAATTCCATTAACCCTTATCTAGTACCAAAATAATAGTGACTATCAGTTGATGAGATGCCTATGCATAAGCATGAACAATAAATCAATTTAATTGGAACTTAAGGTATGCCCCTGATATTTCCCAGCTGACAAGTGCCCCAGGAAAATATGCTTATTTATATATTTTATTTATTATGATTTTTTGCCACCCATCTCTTTTTGAAATGACTGTGTGGTTGTTCATTTTTGCAGACTTGGAGATACTGCTAGTATAAAGTTGTACACCCTAAGTGAGCTCTCTGGCCTTTTTCCCCCACTCTCCATTTAATTCTCCAAAACTAAAAACAGAAAGAGAGAGTTAAAAATAGTAGCCTTGTGTATAATTAACAGCAAGACTTTTATTTCTGGCTGGATGAAAAGATTTGGTCTGTACTACTCAGTGTGAATGGATACTCCCTGAAAATCAGTTGCACTAATTAGCAGTATCCTGTTTTCCAATGAAACAGAGGGAGGTCAGCTTTTAATGACCTTGTGCACCATGCTAAAGTATAGATGACATCCTTTGTAATCTTTGTTATTTGGGGGTGGAGGTGGGGACAAAATCCATGCAGTGATTTTGGCCATGTAACCTTCTTTGTTGTAGCTCTCCATTGATCAACCACCTATCCCCCAAAACATGGACATTCTACAGCAGGAGTCTCCAAACTTGGCAACTTTAAGCCTGGCAGACTTCAACTCCCAGCTGGCTGGGAAATTCTGGAAGTTGAAGTCCGCCAGGCTTAAAGTTGCCAATTTTGGAGATTCCTGTCCTATAGCATTCAGAACTAGATGGCTTTCACCTATGATCACCTAAGGCAAGGGTCTTCAAACTGGGCAGGTTTAAGACTTGTGGACTTTTAACTGCCAGAATTCCTGAGCTAACATGACTGGAGAAGGAATTCTGGGAGTTGAAGTCCACAACTCTTAAAGCTGACAAGTTTGAAGATGACCCCTGATCTAAGTGAACATTATACATTTAAAACAAGTTTATTATTTTTTTGATACTGTAGTCCAGAAGTTTCTGTTAAATTCATTGGCTCCTTACTCTCATTAGCATACCTGTGTGCATAAAGGGGCTGCCCTACAGAAGTCTACAAGAGATTGCATAATAGGGGATAAACAAAAACAACAATAGCAACAACAAAGTGTTGTAATTTGCATAGCGTGGGCTGTAGAATCCTAAACCAATAAATAGAGATCTATAGAATAGATAAATAAATCACCAGGTGGATCCTCTCTTCATTTTTGTCATCGAATGGAGTGAGTCTGGTTGTGTTTTTTTCTGCTTGATTTTCTTGCTTTTTCTTGTAATCATTTCTTGAAAGCGGAAAACAAATCTTCACAGGTTATCCAAGAGCCTCATCTTAAGACACTCTTCCTTCATCATCATTTCGCCATTCTCAATTTTTCCTCCTTTTTCTTTTTCTACAACCTTTTAAAAGAACCCCTGTGTCTCTTTTTTCATGGTTCCCCAGTGAATAATAAAATCGAAAGTTGGAGACAAAAAAAATCTGTATCCTAAACACTTATTTTGAGATTTTGTTTAATTTGTATTTTACTCTTTATTTTATATTTTGAACTGAATTACCAATTTTCCCCAGCAAAAATCATTACAGTTCATTGTGGTTTTTGCTATTCCCCAAGGAAATTATTTAAACGCTTTGATTTTGTGTTCTTTATATGTATCAATAGAGACTCTTTAAATTGGAAGAGATTGTTAATCTGGCAACTGTGTTTAATTTACCAAAACACTCTTTTGGGCCATTGTTTAGTTTCCTTAATGAATATGTATTAGGAAATGACCCATGCTCCTAAGCATTCTATTAACCATATATGTCTATCCAGAAGTTAAATCCAACTGCATTTAATGGAATTTTTACAATTGCCATATCCTTGAAATTACCAGGAACTTGATTCAGAAGAAATGTCAATTTTTTAATATGGGGCATGAAGTCAAAACGCACCTTATTTTCATCAGTATTCAATGACTTTTTTTATTATTCTCCTTTACACATTGCTATCTTACTGCCACAGCTATTTCTTTGACTGGATTATGTGGTTGGGTGGATTTCAGTTTGGTTTTATTTGGACTGCATTTTTCAAATTTAGGTTTGTAAACTGTCTTGAAGCTCCACAGGAGAGATAAGAAATAAGGGATGGGAGAAACTTATTCATTGTCAGATATGCTCCCTCACATTCATTCTGGATCACTTCCATATTCATCTGCTATTAAAAAAAAAACAATACAAAATGTTTTGCATTTCTGTGACATATTTTAAACTATTTTCTCTCAATTTTGAGTTAGTTCCCTCTGTATTTTAATAGTTTTTCTGACTATTAGTAGTTTGGGAACAACAGTGTATCCTTTTTAATACGTACATGTGTTTAGTCAATGGAGGAAGCAGACACTTTTCTTATACAGCTATATAGATAGTCTTCAACTTACAACAGAAGTTGTATTTAGTGGGTTCTGACCAGTTTTGGCAAACCGGTAGCAGAAATTTTGAGTAGTTGGAAGAACTGGCAAATGCCACTTCTGACAGGCCCTGCCGCCATCTCTTCTCTGCCTCCCATTGAGTCCCAGCTGATTGGCTGGGTCTCCTTTGGTTGCCCCGCACAGGAGAACGGAGCTGGAAAGCAGGCTGGTAGGGTGGGTGAGGAATGGGGATTTTGCAGTATCTTTCCCCTGCCACACCCACCAAGCTACGCCCACCAAGCCACACTCACAGAACACCACACCCACCAAGCCATGGCCACAGCTGATTGGCTCGTCTTCTTTGGTTGCCCCGCACAGGAGAATGGAGCTGGAAAGCAGGTTCATGGGGTGGGGAGGGAATGGAGATTTTGCAGCAACATTCCCATGCCATGCCCACTAAGCCATGCCCACCAAGCCACATCACACCCACCAAGTCATGCCCACAGAACCGGTAGTAAAAATAAATTGAATCCTACCACTGACTTCCAACCACAATTGAGCCCAAAATTTTGGTTGCCAAGTAAGACTTTTGCTGAGAGTTTTATTCCATTTTATGACCTTTCTTGCCACATTTATTAAGTAAATCACTGCAGTTGTTTCATTGAATTTCTTTAGTTAGTTGTAGAGTGTTATAAAATACAAAATACAAAAGTAAATAGAAGAATAATGGGGTGGAGGGGAAAGGGGAAAGTGAAGTGAAGAAAGATAGGGAAAAAAAGAAAAAGAAGTACTGATTTCTGACTCTCTCTGTTACAGTAAAATGAGGCATTCACATCAAATCACAGCCTTTTGCTTTTCCACAATAGTATGAACAAGATAAAAATGAAACCAAAACTTTTCCTTTGGGATCTCATGGAAAAAGAACTGGAGAAAAAAAACTGGAACTCTGTTACTATATATGTTGACAACAGCAAGACTTATTATGTGCGCAAAAATGAAAGGACACTTTGATTCCTAGCATGGAAGAATGGATGCAGAAGCTGATGGAGTTGGGCTGAAATGGTAAAACTGACTTCTTTGATTAAAGAAAAGAATACAAATACTTTTGTTTCCACATGGAAACCGCTTCTGAGCTTCTTGCTTGAGGTGGAAAAGAATGAAACTCTGACTGATAGATCTTTATAAAAGTGAATCACTTGCAAGTCGTTCAGTTAGCAACATGATTATTAAGTGAATCTGGCTTCCCCATTGACTTTGCTAGTCAGAAAGTTGCAAAAGGTAATCACCCAACCCTGGGACATTGCAACAGTCATAAATATGAGTCAGTTTCCAAGCATCTGGATTTTGATCACATGACCATGGGGAATGCTACAATGGTCATAAGTGTGAAAAAGTACATAAGTCACTTTTTTCAGTTCCATTGTAACTTCAAATGGTCACTAAATGAACTATAAAAGCTATGGCTGTAGAGATGCCAAGATGGCAAATTGGGCAAACAGAGAAGAGAAATAAGAAAATCAGAATTATAGTCTGATCTACTTTATATCTACTTTATAGTCTGATCAACTTTCCCAGCTTCCTCCTATATTTAAGAATCTCTAACATGTTAAAGAGGTTTAAGAAGTTTTATCAAAGAGAAGGACTGAGGGTAACATGATAGCAGTCTTTCAATATTTGAATGCTGTTACAGAGAAGAAGGGATCAACCTATTCTGGGTGCAGGAAAAGAAATAACCAATGGGAACTTATCAAAAAGAGATTCAACCTAGAATTAGGAAAAAAAATATGCCAATGAGAAAAATCAGTGGAATACCTTACTCCAGAAGTTATGGGTGCTTTATCATGGAGGCTTTTAAGAAGAGGTTGGACAGCTATTTGTCTAGAATGGTATAGGCCAAGGGTGTCAAACTTGTAGCCCACAGGCCAGACACGTCACAAGCAGGCCCTGCCCCCGCCCAGTTTAGCAAAGGGGGAAAAAGTCCCAATATATCATGTTATGACAGATGATGCGAGTTTGACACCCCTGGATAGGGTCTCCTGCTTGAGCTGGGATTGGATTAGAAGACTTCCACAGGCTACTCCAACTCTATTATTTTGTATTCTGTAATTTTATGCTGCTCCGAGTTATAACCTAATACATTTGGATGATGCCAACATGATATTGGTTGCCCTGAGATGTTTTTTTTTAAGTTTTTTATTTTTAACAGCAAACATAAACACAAACACGAAAAACAACAAATAAAACCTTCTTTCAATTGTACAGTGTGTTGGTTGGTACATATCTCTTGTGGACAATATCAACAGTCTTTCCCTGTTAAGTTTAGATTAAAATTCATATTATGTAAATCAGCTATTCATATCATATCGTATTATTATTAAAACATCATTAGTCTTTAATTGCAAATTCACATCATCCTGTTTGAGCAAATCTCAACTTTTACAAGTCCTAATTCATATTATTCCTTCCATAATAATCAATTATAGCATATCATTTTATTTTATCATATTTACTACTGTGTTATATTTATAACATATTTCATTTCTCTATTTTCCTATCTAACCATTGATAAAATAAATCCCATATTTTATAATATTCTTTTTCTTCTTGCTCTCTAATTGCCAATGTCAATCTACTCATCTCTGCACATTCCATTATTTTCTTCATCACCTTCTCTTCTGTTGGAATTTTTTCATTTTTCCATTTTTGTGCCAATACAATTCTAGCTGCTGTTAAGACATTAATAAACAAATATATCAATTCTCTACTGTATCCTTCAGGCAAGATACCCAATAAAAATTTTGCCCTGAGATGTTTTAAGACGAAGTGTTATAATTCATAAGAACTATTTGCTTGTTAAATCATCCCATACCTGACTGCATTTATGTTGCGTTAAGCTCTAGACCAGGGGTGTCAAACTCGCGTCGTCAGAGCATCATCATGTGACGTATCGTGACTTTTTTTTCTCTTTGCCAAATCAGGAGAGGGTGGGGCCAGTGCCTGACACATCCAGCTGGCGGGCCATAAGTTTGACAGCCGTGCTCTAAAATTACAAATACAGTTAGCTAAACCAAATAGACCACATCATATATTAATGAACCAAATTAACCCAACCACAAATTTTATCCATCTCCACTTTCTTGAAACCCCATATAATTCTTCTTTTCAAAATTTCCTCTGTCTATACATGTGTAGTAATTGCTCATAAAAAAACAAAACCATCATAAACCAAATAGCAGTGAAGGGTGCTGCTATCTGCAGAAATACTTTATTCAGTTAGAATAATTGCCCATTAAAATCAATCAATTGCTAAGGTTGCCCATCTGTGCAATGGAAAGGCAAGCAGCTGGCTTCATGGTCTATATAGGAAGCATAAATGTTTGCAGAATGTTAAATACCTTTTCAAGACTTTAAAAACACAATCCTTCCTAGGATTCTCTATTATATAATTTCATAATCACCAATCAGATGGCATCAGGGCCAACCTTGTTTGCATTGCTGGACTTCACTGAATCGTTTAATGCAGAACTATCCTTGGGTTAGGTCCATTTAATTATCACAGGGAAAATGTTAAATCTTTAATTCCCTTCATTTGTTTCTGCTCCTGCTTGTTCTGAGAGGCCAATTGTGAAAGCCTGCCAAGACTGGTCTGAACAACTAAATTGTTGCTTCCTGATGAGAAGGTTAATGCAGTAAAGCCTTATGGAAGAGCTGGCCTCTTGGCTCAGTCGTCAAAATAGCACAAAACTGTAATCTACCTCTATATACCATTAAACAAGATGCTAGTGAGCACAGTGGAGTTAAGAACATGATGTTTATATCTCCATCTGTTGAGCTGTTGCTTCTTTACTGAGATTCTGAACTCTTCTAGGAAGAAAAAGGAGTCAGAAAAAAACAGTAGAAAAATTGCTTTATGAACCTCAACAAATAGCTTAAAGTGGAGATGCTTTTCCCCAAGTAAAACAGATCTGCAAGTTGAATGGGATGATTCCTGAAATTGTGCCTTAGTTCAGCAGCACTAAATTAGGACAAAGCCTGAAATCCTCAGAAAACTCTATATTGTGAAAGGTTTTTTTAAAAAATTACAGTGCTGATGAATGCCTCATTTGGAGACTGGAAAGAACAGGTTAGGGATAGATCATAATGGATAAAATCTATGTATGGGGTTTCTAAGAGTCAAAACAATTTGATGGCACACAATCAATTTTTCTAAACTGCATGTTGATAGAACCAATCTAAATCTACATTTAGTTCTAGACTGGCATGACTCATTTTCCAGCCATTAAGATGGGCAAAATTAGGAAATAAAATAAAATATAAATTAAATTAAATTAAAATGGAACCATTTATCCAGAGAATCATAAATCTGTAAGGAGAAATATGTTTTTGTACAAGTTTCCTTTTTCCCATAACAGGAGAAAGATGGAGAAGACTACTTTTAGAAAACTTGTAAGAAAACATGTTGAGAATAAGTCATTTTAATAATGTATTTATTTATAAATCCCTTGTATCTGACCCTCCTTATGCTAATCTTTGACCATAATAAAGGGTGATTTGATTCACATTGAGAATTCAACCCTACACCATAAAATATCATTCCTGTTGAGACTTTTGATATCATGCTAAATGAGGAAGGTTAGAATAGAAGAGTTAGTGGGAGATTTCTTTCCAATGATCTTTTAAAGAAATCTTCTCTTTTTGCTGCAAAAGTTGGCATTTTAAATAATATTAATAGTTGAGGAAAATCTGGTTTTTTTAAAAGCAGAATTTTCCCTATGGTGTTTGAAATAAAATATTTCCCTCTCTTCCATACAGCCAATCAGATTAATGTTCATATTAGATAATAATTCAAAGGGAAAAGGCCATAGGATATGGGAATCTCTCAAAGACCTCATTTGAATATTATATTTTTTATAATCCATCTCTCTCTCAAAAAAAATTTTTTTTAAAAAAAATTCTCTACTGCTTTTTTGAATAAATTCTAAAACTCAAAGGAAAATCTTTGTCAAGCTCCAAAATGTAGCAGACCTGCCCTGAAACTTTCTTAAGCCACAAAATTGTTTCTCAAACCATTGTGTCCCCAAAGAGTGCTGCTGCTGTTGCATTCATACAAAAATGCCCCATTGTTTCCTTGTATACATCATTTGGTATACAAAATAACAGAGTTGAAAGCGACCTTGAAGGTCTTCTAGTAAATAGTTACTAGTTATAATCTAGTTCAACCCCCTGCTCTAGCAGGAGACCCTAGGCCTTTGCAGACAAATATGGTCCAATCTCTTCTTGAAAACCTCCAGTGATGGAGCACCCTCAACTTCTGGAGGCAAGTTATTCCACTGGTTAATTGTTCTCACTGTTAGAAATATTCTCCTTACTTCTAGGTTGGATCTCTCTATAATGTTCTTCCACTCACTCCTTCATGTCCTGCCCTTGCTTTGTTGCTTTGGAAAATAGATGACTTCCTCTTTTCTGTGACAGGCTTCTTACTTATGCTTTTTGGATGCTTCTTCCTCACTGGGCTGAATTTGCACTTTTGGAAAGTGAAATCTCCTCTCAGCATGTGAGAGCAATTGCTGTATTTGAAAAGGAGGGCCTGCTTTCATGAACAGCAATTCAGTTCAGCAGGGAAGAAATGATTAAGGGTGTAAAGGTGGAAGAAAGAGAAGAACTTGGATGAGAACTGCACAATAATGAAGACACATGAAGAGAAAAATAAATTGCTGCAGGGGGATAACAATTCGGGAGACAAGTTGCTAGCCACCTCTTGTTAAAGGTATGATAGTGTAGACACCCCAAATAAATTCTTGACAAGATTAAAACAAAATAGTCAGGAAAATTAAAAAAAACTAGCTCCCATTTCATTGATGCACTTTCAGAATTAGAGGTTATGTTCAAACTTGCTTAGCTTAATCATGATTAATTACATGCCAAGATATGAGTGCCTGCTTCTAATCCATAATCTCTAGATTCACAACAATAAAATAAGAATACAGATATAAATGTCCCTGTCCCTCTATCCTGCCCTCTTGACTAGCTGTTTTACCCAAATAATATTTGCCTTTTGATAAACTTTATATAGACTGGGAACAGTGGTATGCACTGAATGGATGGAAATCTGGATTGATTTGTGTATTTTACTGGGAATTTTTGAAAATGAACATATCTGTTCTTAATTTCAATAGAAAGGACTTAAAATGAATTCAGGAGAAAATAAAATGAAAATATCCATTCATATCAGTTTGATTTTCAGAGAGTTCCAACATTAGGGTTGTGTTTGTAAGAAAGGTATGTTCACAGTCCAACACATCCTTAGGAACACCAAAGTCAGGGCCATCCTCTGTCATGAATAAAACAGAGGAAAACATCTTTCTTCTTCCAATCCCATCTTCCAGTTCCATCTTCTTGGGTTAGCCACTAGCTACTCTTGGGCAGGAAGAAGATTAATGGCCTTCCTTGTCAGTCTTGTTTGAACTACAGCATATATAGGGTTTTGTCTGCAGAAACACATCTGAGTAAGAGGGAGAAAGAGAGATGAAATAAAGATGATATATACCACATTTCAAATTATAATATAAAATATTAATGTCACCAACTTTATTTATCAAACAACCCAAAAATAAGGAGAAATGTCCTGACAATGAGAACAATTAATCAATCAACTTGCCTTCAGAAGTTGTGGGTGCTCCATCATTGGAGGTTTTCAAGAAGATATTGGACAGCCATTTGTCCAGGATGGTATAGGGTCTCCTGCTTGGACTAGAAGACGTCCATAGTCCCTTCCAACCCTGTTATTCTTTTATTCTAAGATACTTCTCTTTGTGTCTGACCTTCAAGTCAGTTTTGAGTTCTAGCAACTACCATGCAATTTTCTTCATGAGATTTCACAAATGGTTTGCTGTTTCCTTCTTCCTAGGATTTTTCTTTTTCTTCTTCCTAGGATTGAGAGAGATGGACTGAACCAAAGTCCCTCATATCTGAACTGGGACTAGAACAGGGGTCACCAACCTTTTGGACCTCAGGCACCACCAAACTCATAATTTTAAATCGCGTGGGCCAGAGACCCTGGGAAAATCCCCCAAAAAAGTCTGCAGGAAAATTCCCCACCCCGTTTTCCTACCAGTCAATCATTCTTTATTTGGGATCACAGGATACCATCTCCAGCTCTGTTCTCAGGGGGAGGGAGGGAGGGAGAGAGACTTTTGGCTTCATGCAAGGAAAGCAGAAGCAACAGAAATCTTTCTTTCTATCCCCCAAACTCTGCCAGAAATGAGTCTTTGTGAGACTTGTCACATTGGTGCAGCCTCTTGGAGCAGAATGCCTTGCAGGGTGCCAAAGACTCATTTCTGGCAGAGTTTGGGGCAGAGAAAGAAAAACTTTTGCTGCTTTCCTTGCATGCATCCAAAAGCAACAGAAGAAAGAAGTGGAAAGAAGCAGTCTGGTGGCTAGGCCAGGCACATGGGGCAAGTGGGGCAAGTTTCCTGCTCTACCCTTTCTCCCCTCCCCTCACTACCTTGTGTTGTTCGCAATGCAAGCCATGTGTTCCCACAGTCCATGAGGATGGTACAGCCTTGTTTTCCCACATGGCCTGGATTGGGGGTTGCTTTGGGGGTGACATTTCTCTGTGGACCACCAAAATTTTCTCGTGGACCACCAGTGCTCCCTCACCCACTGGTTGGTGACCACTGGACTAGAATGTATGTTCTTCTGATTCCTAGCGTGGTGCCTTAACCACTGCACCAAACTGGCTTTGTTATATCTAAGCTGTAAGGTGCCTTCAACTTTGGATTGTTCTTGATTCTCATTCCTAGTTTCTTCTCTAATCTTGGCCTTTTGACATCAGACCCTGATTATTCTTCAGTCATGGTCCCAGAGTCCATGCCTTCCCAGTCCTCTGCCTCCAATTCAGCCACGTCAGCTATTACACCCAGCAAGAACTTACAGTGTTAAAAAGAATTATTTGAAGATTGCTAGATTTCCCCCCCCCCCCAACATGGCAGGACCATGTTACAATAGCCTTTGTTTCAAGTATCAGCATGGATTACTTATAATATAGCTAGACCTTTTGTGCAATTTGGTGAAGTGAGTAAATTCAAGCTGACAACCAAGACTAAAATCAGTACATTCTTTTTTTCATGGTGTGGCCTATTGTCATGGAATCCAGGAAATAAAAGCATGGAGAAATAAGAGTTAGAAGTTAGAAATAAGAGTTCATTACTACCATCAAAGTAAGAAGCATGCATCACAGTGAATATTGCTCAAATTTTGCCATGTGCAAAATCATAGACTGTATGAAGTAGAGTATAGATCATGTGCCTGAGCCCTTTACCTTTTGAAATAAGGAACCATTTCCATCTCTAATATTGGGTCTGCTCTTGTCCTCAATGTGTTGGGGGAATACATTTTCCAAAAAATTGTTCGAATCTGGGGAAGCTGTGCTGGTTTCTTACATAAAGTATGTGATTTTATAAATGTTTTGCATTTGTCCAACTTCCTCAGTGGATATTTTGCTTGTAAAAGTTATACCGCTAGTTCTCAACTTCCAACAGTTCATTTAGTGACTGTTCAAAGTTACACCGGCACTGAAAAAAGTGACTGATAAGCATTTTTCACAGTGAGAACCTTTGTACCATCTCCAGGATTATGTCATCAAAATTCAGATGCTTGGCAACTTATGACCATTTATGTGTCCCAAGGTCACGTGACAAGCAAAAGTCAATGGGGAAGCCAGATTCATTTAACAACCATGTTATTTACTTATGAACTGCAGTGATTCACAAGGAAGGCAAGGAAGGTCATAAAATGGGGAAAAACTCACTTAACAACTGTCTCACTTAGAAATTTTGGGCACAGTTGTGGACTACCTGTAGTCCATTAATGACATTATTTTGCTATGAAAAATTAACCTGTCTCCTCAAAGCTCCAGAATGGTGCTTAAACATAAATACCAGAAAACTGAACCATGCAAGATGTAACGCTGTCCTACTCACATTCCTGATATTTAATGGTAAATAGTGGACTAATTTTAATTGGGATCCACACGTGAAGAGGAAGAAAGTCCAAAATTCTTCTGTGCATTTGTGTATGTGTTTTAATTGTTGTCTTTAAGCAGAATTATTTTAAACAATCCACTCCATTGAGGTTAATACAAGGCCGACAATAGGTAGATAATTTATATATTCTCTACTTTAGTCCAGAGTGTGTTAAACTATTTAAATGTGAAACAAAATTCTCATGTCTTCTCCAATTTGCAAAGCATATCTTACAGTGCAATAAGAAGAGTGACATGATGGCATTCTGTTTCGTTAAAGAGAGATTTAATGAGACTGATGGTAAAGAGACTTTAGCAACAATTAAGATCAGATAATTGTTCCTTATTAAATTCTTTACTGCTTGATGATTCAGTCAGAAAAATAAATTCAAAATGAACCACAAATAAATAACAAAATAGGTCTTAGAAATTCAGGGGGACTATGTCCTTAATAATTTGGAATTCTTAAGAATTGTCTTATTTCTCAACACAGTGAAAAGGATCCTAAAACACCTGAAGTGTTTTATTCTATAAAAATTAATTCAGTTTAAAATAAGTCATCACAAAAATGGAAAATGACCTAAAATTTAATAAATACTGTGGGATTTATCTATTATTTACTAATGTATATTTTTATTAGGCAGATTGATAATAAATACATAATTTACAGAGTTCTAAGATCTTGGAAGATATTTCAATTTGTAAATTGGTTTAGATTATCTGTGATTGAATTATCACTTTTACCAAAAAGTCAGCCAATTTATAAAAGAGATTGAATATTATTCAGGATGAAAAAAAAAATTGCTCCACAGATTCAGTTTTACTTGGTTTATATCTCATCTCATCTTTTCTCTAGAGATATTTCAAACATTCTTCTCACCTAAACTTCAGTTCTGAATTTTGGAGAAGGATGCATTTGATGTCTTCCAATATCCAGGTTTTTTTAATGCTTCATTTTACAGGGAGTGTATTTTATACTCTGTGTTTAGGCTAATTTCTGTCTTTCCTCCCAATTTTATATTACTATTGTCATGAACAAAGCACCGACTTTATCAAGACAGATTTCAGCACAGGAACATAAATATGTTTATCCAGATAAAATTGATCATCCAGATTAGATTTGTCCTTGACTATGTACATGTTCTGGTCACCTTAATTTTAATCTTGATAATAGTGTGCCAAAATGATGCCTCAAATACAGCAAATTGCAGAAGGAAAAAGCATGGAAAATATGGGTGGGAGAAAAAAGGGTATGAAAATTGAATCTGGGTACATATTCCAATTTTAAAATATTTTTAGAAATCCTCTAAATTAAATGAAAATTCAGAAGGAATGGAAAGTATGTAGAGAAAAGTAAGAGTGTCTGATCCTTATTATAATGTATGGGACAGAAATGGTCAGAACTGATCAAAGTATTGATTTGCTATAAACAGGAAATGTGAACAGATTTATTTACAAAATTTGGAGGCTTCCTTGAATGTGAACATAATATTGTAATCTTTTCTCCCTTAATATTTAGCAAGTGTATGATTATCATTTCCTAGAATGCAAAATGCTTTGTGTATTTTTGACTTTAAGAGCCACACTGATTGATTCAGTGTGAATTTCTGCAGTGGGCTTGACCGGAAATAATCAATAAACTATTTTTTTAATGCCTAACTTTAAAAAAAGAGATATTTTCTTTTCAAAGTATATCCTTTTTATAGTGCAATATTTATTTGCTTCCAGTTCATTTAAGATCCCCAGAAAAATTGGTCTGATGCTCCATCAAGCAGCATTTTGATAATGGATTTCATTTCCAGATTAAACTGGAATGTGGTTTGCTAGTCTAAGGCTTAGAGCATTCTGTGAATTCATCCAAAATGGTTTATAAACCATATTTATCATGTGTTAAATCTGCCAATTTCAGTTTATGAAACAGACCATGGCTTAAAAAAATAAACACAGTACAATATTGGTATTGGTTAATTTATCTAAACTGTTTCTCCTGAGTAATACCAAGTTGTAAGGTTTCTGTGTAGGAGAAGTCCATCCCCCCATTTACTTCTTGACCCCTTTTCCTCAGAGGTTTAACAGATTTAACAGATTCACAGAGTTGAAAGGGACCTTGTAGGTCATCTCATCCAACTCTCTGCCCAAGCAGGCGATCCTACACCATTTCTGACAGATGGGAGTCCAGTCTCATCTTGAAAACTTACAGTGGTGAAGCTCCCACAACTTCTGAAGGCAACTTCTGTTCCATTCAATTGATTGTTCTCACTGTCAGAAAATTTCTCTTTATTTCCAGGTTGAATCTCTCCTTGATCAATTTCCATCCATTATTCCTTGTCTAAAGTATTCAGTCTTGCCTTCTGCTAAAGCAGGAGTTGAACATTAAGTCAAATATCTGGGATATTGCTCCAGAATGTAGCAACATCCAAAGAAATAGGAGCCAATGTAGCTAAATTTAACTTCATTTAAAATTAAATAAAATGAACCAATGAAATGTGTGTATGATTATTTTGATTTGTCTGACTTTCTTCTTCTATTAAACTAAACAGTATGATTTGGAGCTACTACTCCCTTTGTTGGGAGTGTTGGGAGTGTAGTGGGGTTTTTTCCCCCTTACTTATTTCAGGGCCTAAATTTTGCAATTTCTGCATGCAAATAAATGTTCTGCTACTTATTGCTGTGGAAAGAAATAAGAGAACCATCCTTTTTTTCATCCTTCTCTCTTGCTAAAGCTGTTAACAGGTGGGCCAGCAATAGGTGGTCCCTCTGCTTTGTTGGACATCCCTGTGTAATTGGTCTGCTGAAGTTCTCAGATTTGATGTCTGCCATTCCTTGAAAACTGTTCTGCCTTTCTGTCTTGCATTTTTGTGACAAGGTGTATTCAGCCCAGACAGTTGTGCAAAATGTCTCAGCACCTGACAGGGATGCTGTTTTTGCTCCATTTAAATCAACTTGACCATCTACAATTTGATTCCCAGAAGTCAGTGTGAAATAGTAGGTCTGCTTGACACCTGTCAATCAGATGGGACATAGTTTTGAGAGGTTGACTTTGGAAGGGATGGAAATAGCACTGGTGATATTAGACAGCTCTGCAAGTTCGTGAAGTTTTCTTCCCACCCTTATATCATTTTCTCATTTGCTTTCATTCCCATCTTTTTTTCTCTTCTTTTTTTTCCTTCTGAATCCACAAGACAATTCTTCTCTAATTGTTGTTTATTTGAACAATTTCCAGTTTATTCTTTGCCTTTTTTATGTGCTCTGCTTTTGGATACATACATACATACACACATATACACACATACACACATACACACATACACACATATATACATTTACATCAGTGGTGCTATTCTACCAGTTTGGTCTGGTTCTGGTGTACCGGTACTGCTGAAGATCAGCAGAGACTGAACTGGTTCTCTCTGACAAGCTGCTGGTGGAGCCACCTGCCCACCTGGGTTCCCATACTGACATTTATCCCTTGCTTTTGAAGCGCACTGCTTTGCGCAGCACATCACATTGCCGTGCGTCAGCTGTTGAAGGAACAGGGATTGCAGGAGGTGAGTAGGAAAGCCTCTGTGCATGCACAAAGTACATATTTGGCACACATGCACATGCAAAATGTGTGTGCGTGTGCAAAGCATGCCCATCAAGCCACATCCACTGAACTGGTGGTAAACCTCTTTGAAACCCACCACTGACATACATACAATACATAGAATAGAATGAGTGGGAAAGGATCTTGGAGGTCTTCTAGTCCAGCTCACTGCTCAAGTAGAAGAACCTATACCAGTGGTGGCTAACCTTTTTGGGCTCCTGTGCCAAAAACTGTGCATGTGCTTGCATGCTCATACTCGCGGGCCAGCACCCAGGAGGCAATGTGTCCCCCCCATGCCCCTACGCATGCATGTGCAATCTCCACCCACCCACCCACCCCCTGCTGCCCCCTTACCTGCACTGTGCCTCACAGCTGATTTTCGGCCGGTTTGAGGCCTTTTTCGGCATCCTAGAGGCTTGAGGAAGGCTTCTCCAGGCTTTGCAGCCGAAAACTAGCCCCGTTTCATCACTTCCAGTATTTTCAGAAAAATGGGAAGTGATGAAACAAGGCTAGTTTTCAGCCTGCAAAGCCTGGAGAAGCCTTCCTCAAGCCTTTGGGAGGTCGAAAAAGACCTCAAACCGGTCCAAAATCAGCTGTGCAGTGAGGTAAGTTTGCCTGCAGCTTGCATGCTGGCACAAATGGCTGCGTGCCACCAGTGGCATGCATGCCATAGGTTTGCCATCATGGACCTATACCATTTCAGACAAGTGACTGTCCAGTCTCTTCTTAAAAACCTCCAGTGATGGAGCACTCATGGTTTCTGGTGGTAAGCTGTTCCACTGATTAATTGTCCTCACTGTTAGGAAGTTTCTCTTTAACTCTAGGTTGCTTCTCACTTTGGTTAGTTTGCATCCATTGTTTCTTGTCTTAGCCTTCTGGTGCTTTGGAAAATAATTTGACCCCCTCCTCTTTGTGGCAGCCCCTCAACTCCTGGAATACTGCTATCATGTTGCCCTCAATTTTATTTTATATGCATAAACACATATATACATGATACATATATATATGCATACATACACATATATAGTTTTTGTGACTTTTTTCATGAAGTGATTTGCAATTATGCTTGTAAATATTAATTACAGTAAATAAACCTGAACTGGTGGTGCAGTTGTGGCGTAGTAGTTAGAATACAGTATTGTAGGCTAACCCTGCTTACAGCTTGGAGTTCGATCCTGAAGGGGCTCAAGATTGACTCAGCCTTCCCTCCTTCTGAAGTGGGTCAAATGAAGACCCAGATTGTTGGGAAAAATTGCTGACTCTGGAAACCACCTATAAAGAGGGCTATAAAGCATTATGGTGCAGTATATAAATCTATTGTTATTGCTATATATTGGCATTAATTAGACCTCAGCCTGCTGGCAACCTTTACAAGTGAGGAAACAAGAGGTCAGAGTTCTTATATTCCTTTGAAACCTTATTCAAAATTGTTTTTCTTTTCCAACTTTCTTTGTAGCAGGATATTCTAGACTTTCTGGAATTTCTGATTCCACCCAGTTTGACATTTACACAGGTGCTCATCTACCAACCAACTCTGGGCAGCTCCCAACCAAAAGTTTTAAAAGTATAAAATCTTTTTAAAATTATAAAACTAAACCCATTAAATCATTAAAAACAACAAAGATCAGGCACCAAGTCAACCTTCCCTATGTGCAGTTTCCAGTCTTGTCTGAGTTTGTTTGGAGAAAAAGATTTTTTTTTTCAGAGCTTTAATGGAAGGTTACATTAGGCTGGAAACATCTTCATTTTACAAGCAAAGGGGATCTGCAGTGCCAGGGGCTGTTGATAAAGGGAGTCTCTAATGTAGAGAGGGTAGACAAAGATGTTTCCATCCTTCAGTTGCATCTATGAATCACAATATCTTGATATATTCCCTTTCCGATTGCATACCCTACAGTGTTAGATGACTGATCTTAGAAATATCTTTTCTTTCTACCTCCAGCCCTACGTACCTTATCTGGACTTGCTTGGCTGTGCTGTCAATCAATCTGAATATCTTTGTTCTTTATAAATAGAAGTTCCTGATGTAGACTTGGTCTACGAGCAATACAGTATTTTATTTCTTTAGCCATTCACTCAAGAAATTTATATGGCTAACCTTCTCACAAACAAGTGTTCTGGGTGGCATAAAATAGGGGCAAAAGAATTAACAAATGCAAAACAATTGTTTTGTTTATTATTATGAAAAGCAATAAAAAAACACAAGGCTAAGAAAAAAAATTAGACTAAGAGCGTATATTAGTAACAATTATGATTTGTTCTACTTTGGATTAATAAATCACAATTGCTGGATTTATATGTGCTAGTTATAAGCCATGATTTTCATACTATTATCTATCTAAATAAATAAACTATAGTTTACAACTTATAATGACTGAATTTACATTACATGTTCATTTAAAACAAGTTAGATTATGGTTTCAATGTGACTCATAGTAAATGTCCCACCGACCTTTATTTGTACAGTTTTGGGGGGTATGAGTGACATTTCTTGTTTGGTTTTAAAGTAGCCGATTACTACTGCACTGAAATTTCTCTCAAGTTTTAACAAAATTGTGCTTAAAGCATGCCTATCTTTTTGGACAGACAATCTGTAAAAATTCTCAAGGTGCTATTGTGGATCTACTATTGTGGTGCTATTGTGTCTCAAATCCCAGGGATTCCGTTTTACAATTTGAAGATATCTTCTAGTTGCCAGAAGTCCATTTGAGACCTGAAATATTCATAAAGAAAAAGACATGCATGAGAACTGAAATATGCTGAGAAATACTCCTGAAATATTCTCCCGAGAAACAGTGTTCCCCTGTTGCAATTATTGCAAGTTACAATTATAGCACGTTGATGTACATCAAAGCATGGAGGCCAGCTTGATTACAAGGGATGTTTCCAATTTTAGTCTTTCATCATTTGCTTTTGAAACAGGACTATTTTGAAGTGTAAAACAGGTGCGCCATCTTTGTAACACATCCATTAAAAAAATTCATTTTAAAAAATTCATTAAAAGAAATCTAAAGCAAAATAGCTAAGGCAGTGCCAAGTGAAACATCATTTGTTTTAAAAAATGCAATTATAAAAAGAAAATAGAACCCACAGCTGACAATAGTATTGATCTTCAGGACAGATGCAAATATATATATACATGTGTGCGTGTGTGTGTATGTGTGTATGTATATGTATATATGTGTCATGCCCCTGTCGAGTCTGAATCAGAGGAGGAAGACGAACGGCTGACAGGGAGTGGAAGTGTGGCTCCGTTGGCTGTGGAGGAGACTGGGGAAGAGCAAAGTCTGTCTGGGAAGAGCAGGAAAGAGGTAGAACAAGGGAGAAGAAGTTCAGAGGAAGACCCAGGCCCACTCCCTCTTTATCCTAGGGCACACAGGTAGGAACGGAGAAAAGAACAACATGAGTTGTGTGGCTTATGGGGGAGGAAAGGGCCCTGATTTCCTTCATTAGCCACAGCTGGGAAGGGAGTTTAAAAGAGATGCATGCTGAATGCGGTGTCTGCTGGGAACAAATGTGAGTTTATCTTGTGTTTGGTTATCTCCCTTCCTGGCATCCTCCCAATCATGTTGAATTATTGCCGGGCCTTCACATCTGGAATTCCTTCTCTTGCCCTGCCAGACTAATTACCTAATTTTGCCTTGTTTGGACTTATAGTTACAGCTTCTGTTGACCACATTTTGGACTTGATTCTCTGCAGCCAAAAGCTGTTCCTGGGAGAGTTTTTCTCCAGCCAGAAGTTAACCAGACATTGGGAGCAAAGTTGAAGTTAATAAAGGGACTCCTACTGATTATCTGACTGTGTTGCCTTTGTGCCATGCCCCAGTCATCACAATGTGTGTGTGTGTGTATGTGTGTGTGTGTGTACAGTGCACAAAGGTAGCAATTACTATTTGTTTGGCTTTATATTGGTTGGTGATTTTGGCAAAAAAAAAAAGAGTGTGCACAGCTAAAATAATGAGTTTTGTGCATATATTACTGAATAAAATCCATGTTATATATATATATATATAAAGATAGAGAGACAAAAGATGAATCTTCTTTCTTTGCACCATGCATTGTTCTATGACTGCTCACATATGTTTCCACCACAAAGAAGAGAGTTAAATGATGGTATCAAGAATAGCAGACTTTTTTTCCTGATATAGTTGCTGGGAATAGGAAGAAAGGGAAATTACAAATTCTTTTCCGGCTTTGATTTTGATCTGGGCTTACCAGAGAAGTAAGGGTGGGCTTACCACCTTCCAGAGAAGGTGCGTTTGAAGCTCAGTTTTCATATGAGGGGGAATTTTAAATGCTTCTGAAGTTCATTTCTGAGCTGGTTTGGAAGAATTCTGGCACTAGTTCTAAAAAGATAAACACATCCATGCATTAAATTTATGGCCTAAATCTTCACTATTTTGATCTTTGTAATAGGCACTCTGCTTGAAAATCTCTCTACTCATATACTAAAGCCAGGAATGAGACGACTCTACAAGTTACACTGATGGGAAATTCCATTAAGAAATATCTCCAAATAACCAAAAGGAAAATGTTAACATATAGCTACATCTCCCAAAACAGTTGACCACCATTAAAAAAAAAATCTACGCATTTGCCTTTAACCATCAGTGTCAATCATTAATTCCTGTGCATTTTATAGTGCTTTAATCTACAGGGTGCTTAATTCTGAATAATGAAGCATTTTAAGAAGATCTGAATATACTGCACAAAAGTGAGATTTCCTCAGTTTCATATGCATTGTCTGCATTGTCTTTGCACCCACATGATGTTGGGTTAAATTAGGGCCACAGATTTTTTAATAAAAGTTTTTAATAAAAGATTCACAAGGAGTGAATTATAGTGTATGATACTGCTAAAATAAGGGCTGTTTAGCATCCACCTGTCTCTCTTATGTTTGAGGTAAGTACTGCATCATCCAGTTCACAAATCTAAATATTCAAATATGGCTTTTCTCCTCTTTCTAACTATATTTAAAGCCCTGTAATAATAGATTTAAGCAACAAAGTATTCAATATATAAAACCTTTAATGCACATATAGTGACTTCCTCTCTCAATCCCACACATGTTAAAAATACCAAGGCACCAAGGTATAATTGTATATTCTTACAGAGGAATTCTTCTTGGCTTCTGGAGCATCAATAAGAAAGGTTCAGACTCTAAAAAATCAGTATGATATTTTATTTAAGGTGTGCACTAAAGCTGAACAGAGTCAAGTTCATGTCCATTTCAGCTAAGACATTTGGATAAACTTTGTTCTTGTAGTGGAGAAAAATTGGAAAGAATGACAACAGTTCTGGAAAGAAAGAAAGAAAGAAAGAAAGAAAGAAAGAAAGAAAGAAAGAAAGAAAGAGGAAAGAAAAAGAAAGGAAAGAAAAAGAAAGGGGAGAGAAATAGAGGAAAGAGAAGAAAGAAAGAGGAAAAAAGAAAGAAAGAAAGAAAAAAGAAAAAGAAAGAGGAAAGAAAAAGGAAAGGGAGGAAAGAAAGAAAGAAAGAAAGAAAGAAAGAAAGAATACAGCAATATCTCAGGACAATTATACTTGACAGAGCTAGGGATATATAAAAGGAAGAGATATTTACCATACAGCTTGGATTAAAAACGTATTAATCTTAAAGAGATCAAGGTGTGTTGGAAGGCTCAGTTGTATATTAATTATTCAGATTAAAAACTTTCACATCCCATCCATTACATTGAGGAGTGGGATTCACATTTTTTTTACTACCGGTTCTGTGGGCGTGGTTTGGTGGGCATGGCGGGGAAGGATACTGTAAAATCTCCAGTCAGAGGTGGGATTTGCCGGTTCTCTGAACTAATCAAAATTTCCGCTACCGGTTCTCCAGAACTGGTCAGAACCTGCTGAATCCCACCTCTGTTTACATGCCTTCATATGTCTCTTTCTATAAGGCAGGGGAGAGGGAACAGATACCAGATCCCCCTCTAAGGTCTGAGGCCTTTCTCCCTCTTGGAATGGAAGCCCAATCAAACCTTTCTCTGGAGGGCAATCAGTGTGCATCTTCCCTACTATAAACTTCAAAACTTGTCACTTCTGGAGAAAAAGTACCCTTGATTATCAGTCAGTTGCTAGACAGAAGATGAAGTGAAGGTGATATGACAGCAACTTTTTTGTTCAAGATTCAACTTAGCTAGCAGACACTGTATTTTTGCTTCATGTATTCTTTTACACATACTTAAAACAGTCACCAGTAGCAATTATTACAGGGTGAAGTCCTTTGTCAAAGAAAATTACATTCATCATAGGATCCATGCTGAAGCAGAGCCATTTAAAGACAGAAAATGCTACAGATCATAGCTTGCATTAATTAATTAAATTCTTTTTTATTATGCCATAACATCTCAATGTCAAGGTGCAGAAAAGCATTTTTTTCATGCCTGAGCTCTTAGATACTCAGCATCTCCATATCTCAAAAAAGCTGTGACTGAAAGACCACTTGTAAAACTGAAATGAATCTCTTACTCATTACTGAAGATGAAATTGACCTTGAGGTGGTTAATGACACTTTGACCACACAGTTTCCTCTTTACTTGCTGGTCTTAAAGCCAACAAAATGCTTCCATTCCTTTTGCACAGTGTCTGAAAAATGTGAATTTGATTTGTGTCAAGCATCCTTTATAACAGCTGGTTATCTAGTGCTTGGACACAGTCCAACGAATGTAAAGCAATTAGATTTGCTCTTATTTGTTTTTTCCTTTAAAAATAAGAGTTAGGAGGTAGGTGTTCTCAAGAAATTTGCTTAGAGTTGTATTTAACTTTTAAAAATGCTATTTACAAGAATAATGATTTATATAGTAAATTATTATTTTTAAACATCTGAATGGCAACCACTGTCTTAAAAATAATTTTTACTGTCTCATACACTGGAGAATGACAAGTCTGAGAAAATGCCCTGTAAAATATTAATATATCATCTAAAATACAGCAACATCCCAGCTGGGTTTACCTGTTGTGCTAACCTGTAATTTGTTGCAGTTATAGTTCCTTGTCAAATCTATAGTGGCAGATGTCTGTAATATGAAGACATAAACAATGGTTAAAAGAAATGCAGTGGATTTCATGCTACATCCAAACAAAACAAACTACAGAATGGGTTTCTGTAATGGGTAAATGTAATAATTTGATCTTGGACAGAATTTTCTGAAGATTCAAGCAAATAATCTAGTTTCCGAAGCCTGGCTTGTCGAAATCCAAACAAACACCAAATACTTTCTTCAAAATGACCTTAAGTATTCTTTTCTGAAAAAAGAAAATATGTTATGTTTTACAAAGAAGAGCAGCTACCTTCATTATTGCTTACTTATGGGCTGAGGGTTTTCCTTGATGTACTCTGAGCTTTATTGTTTTTTTGCCTAGTTTGCCGAAATGGTATTCAGCCGGTTCTGACCAGTTCTGGAGAACCGGTAATGGAAATTTTGAGTAGTTTGGAGAACCGGCAAATCCCACCTCTGACTGGCCCTGCCAACCCCATCTATTCTCTGCCTCCCATCGAGTCCCAGCTGATTGGCTGGGTCTTCTTTTGTTGCCCTGCACAGGAGAATGGAGCTGGAAAGCAGGTTAGTGGGGTGGGTGAGGAATGGGGATTTTGCAGTATCTTTCCCCTGCCACACCCACCAAGCCACACTCACAGAACACCACGCCCACCAAGCCATGCCCACAGCTGATTGGCTCATCTTCTTTAGTTGCCCTGCACAGGAGAACGGAGCTGGAAAGCAGGCCCAGTGGGGTGGGGAGGGAATGGAGATTTTGCAGTAACCTTCCCCTGCCACGCCCCCCAAGCCATGCCCACAGAACCCATAGTAAATTTTTTTGAATCCCACCCCTGCTAATTTGGGTAATGAAATGCCTGCAAGAAAGCATAGGACATCATCAGAGTTGGAAGGTACCTTGGGAGGTCGTCTAGTCCAACCCCCTACTCAAGCAGCAGACCCAATATCATTCCAGACAAGTGGCTTTCCATACTCCACTGATGGAGTGCTCAAGCCAAGTTCAGAGAGCACCAAGGACCCCATAGCTCTTCCCCTTCTCCTTCTATCCTCCTCCACTCTGCTAACTTTTCTCCCTTTTAGCATTGATGGTGTTACCTAGTTTGGGGTAATGTAACATCTGCAAGAAAGCAATCAAGTTCAGAGAGCAGCAAGAACCCCTCATTTCAACTCTGAGCCCTATAAATATTCTCCTTCATTAGTACTTATGGGGATAACTAATGATACTTGATATAATATATTCTGTTTAATATATCTAAGCATAGAATTCATCTTCCATTAATCCCAATCTGCCTTTATAACATTAGTTTACATTATTTAATTAGTAGCATGGTGATATTACTATTCTACTGGGATGGAGGAATGCTGATGATGTTGTTTGCTGTACTGTAAAAAGAAGTACAACAAAAATCTCAAGTGCCATAAGAAAAGCAATAGTCAAATGTATAGGACCTGCCACTTGCCTAATCCTAACTGTAATCCAAGACCCAGAGAAGAGCCAGATTTTTACAGCTCTTTTGAACAGGCTAAGGCAAGGATGTCAAACTCACGGCATCACGGCATCATCACATGTCATATTGGGATTTTTCCCCCATTTGCTAAGCCAGGCATGGGTGTGGCCAGTGTGTGATGCATCCAGCCCATAGGCTGGGAGTTTGACAGCCCTGGGCTAGGGTGAAAACTATTCTGACCAAGGCTTCCTGAGACCTTAATTTAGCACTCACTTAGTCCAAACAACTGTTTTATTTCAATGCTGTGAATTATGTTCGTTCCCAGCTCATAATGAATCCCAAACAGTCCCTCGAGATAAGCACTCACCTTTATCTCCTTTGAATTGCTGCCAACAACTAAAGTGCCAAATTAACTGTAAAAAACCAACCGAAGTACAAAGTCCACACAGAGCTTCAAGGATTAATCTGAATGGAGTGAACGACTTAGCTTCCTGCAAAGGTTTCTCTACCTTTGCACTTCCTTTATACCTTAGGGGAGGGACAATCACCTCCAAGCCTTACTCCCGAGTCACCCCTTTTGTCTTAGCTGCTCTGGCCTTCTAGCAGCTCTGTGCACATGCAAACTGGGAACAAGCTCCCTTTGTTCCTCTGCCTCACTGCTGCCAGACTCCGGAGGCTCCGGAGTCAGCACACAACTCCCAGATGGTCCTGGCCCCATGTGTGCATAGGACGCAGGACCCTCATCTGAGTGCTCTCCAGACTCCTGGACTGGTCCACGTTCTTCCCCGCTGTCCGATTCCACTGCGGTCTGCACAGGCTGTTGGCGAACCACAACAAAAACCAGAAATTTCTCAGGAAAGAGGTTGGGGAGGGGGGGGATGCTGAGATACAGACATCCTGCTGCCTAGGTTTCATCAGGTAAGACTACTTGACGGGATCTGGAGTTTGTCATCTCTTCTCAATTATATAAGCCTGGCAGAACCTACATAAGACAGATGGCTCTTTCAATAATCAGTCAGCATGCTGGTTGCAGGTCAACTCTGCAGCTCAAGCAAGAGTATTGATACTGTTCATTTCATGTCTCACTCAGGAGTTAAGCAGTCTTTGGTAAAATATCACCAGGACCTCTGTTTTAACTAATTCACTGTACAGCCTTAAACAAATGAGAAATGTCAATACGTCTGATCATTTAGAATATTTTGTATGGGGTTTCCTCTATGGCTTTGCAATTGTCTGCATTGACCCTTTCTTAGAAAAGAAACCCCATCTCTATGAGGGAATTGCTTTGAAACTTAATGGGATTTCTCCTAAGTAATTCAAACAGTTGTTGTAGTTATCAGGAGAGCTAGAGTGGTGAGATTCTATTTCTCCTTCCTGGGCACTCTGCTCAAAAGACTATCTCAGCTTCCCTACATTACTTGGATGAAAATATTTCAAATGGATCCAACTATTATCTTTTCTTTTATGTACACTAAGAGCATTTGTACCAAGACAAATTCCTTGTGTGTCCAATCACACTTGGCCAAGAACAAATTCTATTCTGTTCTGTTCTGTTCCATTCCATTCCATTCCACTCCACTCTACTCCATTCTATTCTATTCTATTCTTATGGGTAGCTAGACTCTCCATAGCTGTGTTTCAGTAAAACAGTAAGACATTTCAGTGCAATTATATAAACAGGTACTTCTCAGCTTACACCTATTTGTTCAGTAACTGTTCAAAGTTACAACAATACTGAAAAAAAATGACTGATGACCATTTTTCACACTTAAAGAGGGTTGCAGCATCTTCATGGTCACATGATCAAAATGCTTGGCAACTGGCTCATATTGAAGTTTGCTGATGACACAACAGTGATTGGTCTCATTTGAGATAATGACAAATCCGCATACAGACAGGAGGTTGTACAACTTTAGAAGGAACCCTCCCATGCTACCACTTCTTACAATACTAGACAACACAGTATCAACAATAGAGACCTTCACATTTTTAGGTTCTACTATATCACATGACCTAAAATGGACACCAAACATCAAAAACGTCATCAAAAAAGCACAGCAAAGAATATTCTTTCTGCGCTAATTCAGAAAGCTCAAACAGCCCAAGGAGCTGCTGATCCAGTTCTACAGAGGAATGATGGAGTCTGTCATCTGCACCTCTATAACTGTCTGGTTTGGTTCTGCAACCCAACAGGACAGACACAGACTTCAGAGAGTAATTAGGACTTGTTGTGGTTTGCGGCAGCAAGGTGCAGATGGCTGAGGAGAGCGATGACTCTGATGAGGGGCCAGGACCATCAGGGAGTGGACAGCTGCCTTCAGGGATTGTGGGAGCTGGCAGCAGTGATGAGGAGGTTCCCGAGAGCCTGTGCCAAAATGCACATGCATGAAGGATTACTCAGAGGCAAGAGCAATTACAGCAGTACAGGCAACTCGGGAGTAAGGCTGCAAGGTAATGGCACCTCCCTCAAGAGGACAAAAGCCAGATTTGGAAAAGCATTCTTTGCAACAGCAAAGAAGACAGCAAAGAAGCTCTTAAACTCAACTGTGGACATCTTAGTTCGTGTTTGGAGAATTTTGTAAATTAGTTCTTATCTCTGGGTTTTTGGCTGCCTTGACAAACAACTTGACAAGGCTTCTTCTTTGTCAGAGCTAATTAGTGGAAAGAAGCCTTCAGAACAGAATTTGTTATTAAACCTTAAAAAGTGGGGGCTGCTGCCTTTGTCTGTGTTTGCTCTTTGGGAACCCGGTTGGGTCAGAACAGGATTGCGGAAAAAACAACCTGCCTTCCATCAAGGACCATTGAGACATGAGTCAAAAAGAGGGTGTGAAAATATTTACAGACCCCTCACATCCCGGACATAAATTGTTTCAACTCCTTCCCTCAAAACGATGCCATAGAGAAGAATTGGACACAAGGACATTTTTTTCCTAAATGCTATCACTCTGCTAAACGAATCATTCCGCAACACTGTTCAGCTATTACAAAGTCTGCATTACTATTACTTATCACCATTTCCTCCCACTTGTGACTGTATGACTGTAACTTTATTGCTTATATCCTTACAATTTATATTGACTGTTTCCTAGTATGATTTGATTGGATTCTTGATTCTTGACGAATGTATCTTTTCTTTTATGTACGCTGAGAGCATATGCACCAAGACAAATTCCTTGTGTGTCCAATCACACTTGACCAATAAAAGAATTCTAATTCTAATCTAATTCTAAAATAAACAGGGAAGCCAGATTCACTTAACAATAATGTTACTATTTTAACAACTGCAGTGATTCTCTTAACAGATATGGCAAGAGAGGCTATAAAATGGGGCAAAACTCACTTAACAACTGTCTCGCTTGGCAACAGAAAGTTTGGACACAATGGTGGTTGTAAGTCAAGGACTCTATGTATGTTTCCAAAAATGGATACATTTTGGAAAATGGAAAACTACCTTTAACTGAGATATTCTCTTGGTCTCAGAGGAGGCATGATGCATCTTCTTTTATATCAGTCCTTTGTTGAAACATCACAGATGCTGCATACCCATTGGCCATGGTTTTTCTAGTCTGAGACTTGTCCAGGTTCTGTTCTTGTCTGATACAAAAAGAAGAAAAATAACCAAGCCGTTGAAGCAAATGATCATAGGCAACGGAGTGAAGGGCCCAGAAGAAATGTATCTGAAAATCTCAGTGTAATTACTTGCAGAGGATGTCTATCTCCATCATATCAAACTGCTCAACTGCATCTTATGACAGCGAATACACACACGTTTCATAAAAAACATTCTGATAATCGGCTTGGATTCTCACGCAGGGGTACCAAACTGGCGGCCCTTGGGCTGGATGTGTCATGCACAGGCCACGCCTAGCCCAGCTCCACGAATGGGGAACATGTCGCAAAACATCACGTGACAGCAATGTGACACAGCAAGTTTGGCACCTGTGTACAGGCAGCTTTGTTTGCTAACGTGAATCCACAAAAACCAGTCACAGATTTCAGCAGACGTGGAATCATGTGATTGGCTAGCGAATGAGTGTGCCTACAACAAATATCTGCTTGAAACATTTTTAAAAGGAAACATGCAAGCAGAGTTTATATTTGGGATGTTGCAATTAAAAATACAGGATGTTTTAAAAAGAAAATGAATATTAAAGCTACCGTATATGCAAAGCTATGCATTGAGACAACTTTTGTGACAGGCTTATTAAGGAAGATGGTAAACAACAACAAATGGGAGTTCGCCCATGAATCTTAATATTTGTAGAGTTGAATACTGTGACAACAACCAGTTGTTTTTGGAAAGCTAATATAAAATAAAAGTGGAATGAGTTATAATGGAAGTGTCTGTGACAGAGAAAGGAGGAGGAGATAACAAGTTTGGGTCCAATATCAGGAGTATTTTCTGTGTGAATGTAGGAAAGAGAAATTGAGCTGCACCCCACTGTAGTGCCAGGAACAGAGGATGTGGTTTGATTGATAGCTGAGAAAAATTCTCATGCAAGAATAAAAAGACTGAGCTTATGGATAAAGGGCAGCATCAGCATCTGAGTTCATGAGCTGAATACCCAATCACTGGCCTGCAACTGGGCCATGAATAGAGATGTAAGACTTCAGCTCGAAAATGTCTTTAGTATCAAAAGGTCAGTGGCTAGACTATCTATTTACCTGATGGTTGATTGTACCTTATTGCCTATTGCTGATAACTCTGGGCTTTGACTCTTGGACTTTTGCTTCTGGCCTTCTGCTAGTCTTTGGTTCTCTCAATATTTGCTTTCAATTAATTTGTGGTATCTGAGCACTTCCTGCATTATTTTTTGTCTTAATAATCTTATTGTGACAGATTGTATGCAGGCTGGGAGAGGAAGGGAAGAGAACAAAGTGATAAGCAATCAAGATATAGCCTCAAGCAGGTCGGTTATTGCCTTATTTCATATCTAAAATGTTTTAAAGCACTCAAAAAAGACTCTACCTTAACTCACTGTAAGGAAGGCTAGGAAATTCCTTCTAAGTTCCTGGGTCCTGCTCAGCATCTTAGAGTTGTCAGATACAGCTAATCTTCCTATCCTTTGTTACTTTGATTTTATTTTGTAAGCTGGTGAGATCATGCAAGATCGGGTTTTATAGTAGTTAAGGCATCAAGCAAGAAACTGGGAGACTGAAGAGTTCTAGTCCCACTTTAGGCATGAAAAACTAGCTGGATGTCTTTGAGCCATTCCATCTCTCTCAATCCTAGGAATGAGGCAATGGCAACCACTTCTGAAAAGCCTTACCAAGAAATCTTGGCTTATCTAAGCAGTTTGGACATGTTTGAATGGAAGAAAGAAACAATAGAAACCTAGAGACTAGAAGCTGGGAGATGGATAAGGAAGAAAAACTGAATGGTGATTTTCCACAATAAAGTGAAAATAATGTGGTATAAATTTCAGGCCCCAGATCTATATTTCGCCAACAGCATTGTGGCATCAGCAATAACATCATGAAAAACTTCTAAGTCTAGCTGGATTTGCACATCACTTAAAGGTAGATTAGAAAGTAAATAGACCTAGTCTATAATCTGGCCAGAAGAAAGAATTTAGATGTGTTCCTTTTGTTTTGATTTGGAAGTGAGTTTTAATTGCTAGAATTTCTTAGTAAGAGTGCAGTAAGAGCTGACTTCACACAAGAATTATCTCCTGTTTGCTGTTTGGTTCTGGATGCCATATGATCTATGTCACCCTATTTAATGTTTCACTTGGGGCCTATAGCTCAAGGTTTATTCTAGAAACTGCTTGGAAAATATAGGGACTTAGCTTAGGTAGGGACAATGAGACAATCATTTTCTTTAAATAAAGAAAACACAAAACTTTGATAGATTCTATCAGATTGAAAGGCATTGCCAAATTACAATCGTTTACTTGGGATGTCTGATTCCAAAGAGCAACTTCTGCTTGTTCCAGCAGCAAGAGAAATAAATTAACTTTAACTACTGTTTGTAGATGTATTTTTCAAACCCGGGTTTTAAAATCTGTGCTGCTGATTTTTCTGATGTGCAAATTCTTACTTTGTACTTCAAAACCTTTTTTTCTGGATAAGTGCTAACTGCCATAAAATCTTTTGAGATTCTTTCTCTCAGAAAAAGACTTTGTCATTTAAAATACATATTTTGTATCACAAAAAAAGTGTTTAATCAGGTAGCTAAAGGGAGATGATGGCATATCTTCAGTTTAAATTAAACTCTTTGTTTTGCTGCACTTACAAGGTAAATCAGCTGTGAAAGGTGCAGACATATACCATGTATTCAGCATAGAACTATGATCTTGTGCCACAACAGATTGCGCCATTTGGGGTTACAGTTTATCAATTTGGCACATTGACAATTTTCATAGCAATTGGATATTTATCATAGCATCTGCCTTTATTTATTTAAATCTGCTGTTTCCAAAGATTTGACTTTCTTCTTTTGAGAGACTGCATGAGATTTGGACTTTTCAAGATGGCAATTATGAATGGATTTAAGCCCCCAGGTGAATATCATTGTTATTCTTAAAATTCTGAATATCTTTTTGACAAAGATTTATCAGCTTTTGGTGTTTTATGACTTTGTGAGCAGATGTAACATAACAAAAAGTGCTTCCCCAAAGAACAATGAAAATAACTTTCAACCCAGTGGTTTAAGAAAAAGAGAGGGCACAGTGTTATATACATGACCAAATATGGCCAAGGAGTGGAGTCGGCTAATAGTCTCCACTCATTGACCCAGCTGCTGGCAGGAAAAATGAAATCCCATCATTGGCTGAAGCTTTGGACAGCACCGGCTATAAAAACCAGCACCTGCTGCGATTGAGTGGCTTTTTGAACTAACTCCTAATAAAGTCTGCTTACTGTTTTTGCTGTATCCTGCCTCTCCTTCCTGTGTGAACCCATCTAATACTGGCAACAAAGGTGGGATTCTGAGCTGCGTAGAGAACAAAGGACACCTTGTGGTTTTCTGGATGCCATTGCTACCAAATACTGTGCCACTGAGTGCGATCGCGACCCAGCAGGTGACATGGCCCAACACGCAACCAGCCTGGCTCACTGACCAATGGCCATTTCCTACAATCCCGCAAAGGAAAAATGGTCATCCTACATGGGCCGTATCAACCTGTAGCTGGAAATAAATGGACTCCAAGCAGCCCCCAATGTGCAGAAGAGGGCACTATTTCTAACGTACTGCAACACTGAAATCTATGAAATGGCCGATGCCTTGGTCACAGATGATCTGCAGACTGTGTCCTAGGCTGAACTCCAGGGCACCTCCAGAGTCATTATGGCCTGTCTCCCTCCTACCTGGCCAGATGCTATGATTTCTACACAGAGTCAGAGGGAGGGAGAGACGATCAACTCATTTGTGGTAGATCTATGGAGGATCACAAAGAACTGCAGATTCCCAGATACCTAGGGGATGATCAGGGACAGGATTATCCTGGGAACAAAGGATCCTGCATTGCAAAAGAAACTCCAGGCCTGCAAGGATGTCTCCTTTCAAGAAGCCATTGATGAGTCTAGAGCCGCCGAATCATCTGACAACTCGGCAGCATGAATCCAATGGACTGGGAAAGTCCATGCTATCAAGACTGATTGCCTGCCACGGCCCAGCGAATCCACCTCTGAGATTGACGATAGCCCAACGGTTCTTTGAACTGGTGGACATAGCCCCAGGCCTATTCCAGAGTATCATGGAACGGCGCTGCATCACATCACCGGAGTCATACCCTATTTTGACGCTGTCATCATCTTGGCCACTAGCAGGGGTCAACTGATGGAACAGCTAAGAGCAGTCCTGGGAAGATTCCATGAGGTGGGGTTGAAATTAAAAACAAATGCCACATAGCAGTCCTGCAAGTAGAAATTTGGGGGTTCCTAATTGACACCGCAAGCATCTGACCCACAAACAGGAGGCTCAAAGCTATATGGGAAGCCCCCACACCATAAAACAAAGTGAAGCTGCAAGCATTCCTAGGGTTGCTGAACTTTTACAATCTCTTTCTACTGCAGAAAGCAACAATCGTGGAACTGCTCCACAGGCTGCTCGATAAGACTGCTGGCTGGAATTGGGGACAGTGCGAGGCCGATGCATTCTCAAAGATAAAAAACATTTTAATATCTGACAGCATCCTCATCCAATACAGTGAGATGCTGCCACTGACTGTAACCTGTGATGCCTCCCCCATGGCATTGGAGTGGTCCTCAGCCACAGATTACCCAATGGGACTGAAGCCCCAATTGCATATTTCTCAAAAACACTTTCTAAAACACAAAGAAATTACAGCCAGATCGACAAGGAAGTGCTTGCTGCAGTTGCAAGGGTAAAGCACTTCAACGAATACCTGGATAGCAGGCAGTTTGACCTCATCACTGACTATAAGCCCTTACTGGGCATCCTCACCGGCGACAAACCCACACTGAACATCCTGTCACTCAGGATGTTGAGATGGACAGTATTTCTGACTGCATACAGCTACAGCCTAATCCACTGGCCGGGGAAAGACATCATCCATGTTGACACGCTCAACAATTGCCCTCTGCCAGACACAGCTGAAGACCTAACACCATCCATAACAGTTCTGCTAATAGAAAACATACAGCCCGGAATGATGACATCCGCAGAGATCACAAGACTCACTGCATGTGATAAAACTATGGCATGGATTTCAAACTAGGTATGGAGGGGATGGCCGGAGGCACCCCAAGGGGAGGAATACAAGCCATACCAAAATAGACAAACCGAACTGTCAGTACTAAAGGGCTGCTTACTGTGGGAGGACCGAGTAATTATCTCCCCCATTAAGAAATAAAATATTAGAAATGCTTCATGAGGGCCACCGCGGAATGTTCCGAATGAAGGCCCTAGCCAGGAGCTATGTATGGTGACCGGGAATGGACAAGGAGATAGAAACCTGGGTCGCCACTTGCAATCCCTGCCAAGAATCCAGGCCGGCACTCCCGGCTGCAAGATCCAGGAAGTGGGAGACACCTACAATGCTATGGGCCAGAATACATGTCGATTTCACTGGGCCCTGCCGGGGCAGACCTTCCTCATAGTTATTGACATGTACTCCAAGTGGCTGGAAGTAGTTTTAATGCAATCCACTACACTGGAGGCAACAAGAAAAGTACTCTGGTGCCTACTCACCATCCATGGACTACCAGACCTCCTCATCTTGGACAATAGGCCACAGTTCACATCGAAGCCGTTCGAGGCCTTCCTAGCTGGACTGGGGGTCAGACATGTACTGTCAGTGCCCATTACCTGGCCACGAACAGCCAAGCAGAGATAATGGTTCGATCCACTAAGGAAACACTCCAGCGAATGGGCCAAGGGGACTGGCAAGAGAGGACCAACAGAATGATCCTTGCCCAACACGTTACACCCCACACTATGACACACCGCAGCCCAGAAGAATTGTTAATAGATTGGAGGCTGCGGACTATGCTAGACCATAGGGGACCCAGTCTATATACACAGTTACACTGGGAGACCAACATGGGTGCCAGTTAGAGTAACCGAAATCACAGGGCCCCGGTCCTATAGAATAGAGACGGAAGAAGGAAAGCTATGGGAGCAACACATCAGTCAACTATGTGGCCATGTCCTGAACGCAGACAACCAGCCAAACACCCAACACATAGAAATTGAACAACACAGATCACAAACACCAACCCTGCAGACACACACCCCCAAGCCACAATGACAGAGACACTTATCTTGCGAAGAGGAAGTCCCGCAGTGTCCTTCTGAGGCCTCAGGCTCAATGGTCCCTGCCACGCCAGTCACAAGCTTCAAGACAGTTCCACTGGCAGGGACTGGAGCAGCGGCAGATCCATCCACTTGGGCCATCACCCCAGGAACAAGTGAGGTGCGCAAGTCCAGTCAAACCCATTGAAGCCCCGCCTACTTATGTGATTATGTACAGTAGGCAGACACCAATTGGAGGAACACTGACTCAGAGGGGAAGGGTGTTATATACACAACCAAATGTGGCTAAGGAGTGGAGTCGGCTCCACTCATTGGCCCAGCCGCTAGCGGGAAAAATGAAGTCCCATCAGTGGCTGAAGCTTTGGACAGCACCAGCTATAAAAGCCAGCACCTGCCGCAATTGAGCGGCTTTTTGAACTAACTCCTAATAAAGTCTGCTTACTGTTCTTGTTGTGTACTGCCTCTCCTTCCTGCACAAACCCATCCAATACACAGGGCATAAAAATCCTGATATTAATGTTTGAAATCAATGTCCCAAAGTTGCTTTTTTTGGAGTCAACCCAACTTTTTTGGTTTTTTTTCTTTTGAAGATACTTTGCTTCTCATCCAAGAAGCTTCTTCAGCTCTGACTGGATGATGGGGAATGGAAGGATTTATATGCCTTNGCCTTGCAGACAGCTGGTCATTTGCATCCTTTTAGAGGGTTGTTGAGGCCACTTGGAAGTATATCTGTGTGCTCAGGACCACCTGAGTAGTGCTTCTGGTTCCTGTAGTCTGCAATTTTTCTTTGTTTGAGTTTGAGATCAATTTTTTTTTTACCTTCCTCATGTTTTCTAGATTCCTAGAATGAGATTATGTAAGGAAGGCCAGTAGTTCCTCCTGCTGAGATCTTCTGAAGCACAAGTGGTTCACCCATTCTCTGGGTACAACTTTTCAAAATTACAAAATGTTTACTGCTAATAAATTGAGTAAAGAATGGTCTTGAAGGATTATTTCATTATACAAAATGAGCAAACCTGAAATTTAATGATTACTTTGGCAATTAAGATGATATATTTTGCAGATTCAGAATGCCAGTCTCTCTGCTGAAGATGGAGAACTGATAAAATCTTCATAAAAGAACTTGTTAGAGTACTTGAGAAAAAATTAAACTGGTTTCCCAAGAAAAGGAGTTTCAAGAATTAAGATGTTCCTATATTGTGCTCTCATTAGCAATAACTCTAATAGTAAAAGGACATAAAATGCTATCAAGTTTATATGAGAGAAGACATATTTAATCTTCCCTTAGTCCCAGACTAGGATTTAGGATTTAGATTTTTTCTAAAAACCCAACCATTTTGATAGGGAGAATATTTTTCTAAAATCCACATTCCATTTAACTTGTCTAACAGAAGTTCAGTTTGTTCTGCATATTATAGATAACAATAGCAGTGCCTCTGCTGAACTTAAATCCAAACCAGAAGTGTTAATGATACAATAAATATCCAGTTTTATGACTCTAATATATTTCTGCAGCAGAATGACATAATTTCATTTTAGGACCTCTAAGGAAGGGGTTTGTTCTTAAGTAATAATGGTGAGATCTACTCTCCATCTCATGCTTTCCTTTTTAAAAATATATAATGTCATTAACAGTTTTTAAAAAGAAGATAAAAATTAAAGAAAACCATAAAGAATAAAAAGAAAGAAAACAAAGAGGAAGCTGAAAGTGAAAGGAAAAAAGTAAAATAAAAAATAAAATACAAAGCAGTAGCTTCCAATCCCTCATAGTAGTTACAAAGTTCAATAATAACTATAGAGTACTTCTTACTCTAAAATTAAAACATATTTCCCTTCTTTCTATAATCTATTCTGTTTAATCATCAAAACCATAACTACAAATTCAGTTTGGCAATCTCAGTGAGTTCTATCAACCTTTGTAATAACTGGCACCTATGTCATGTGCCATCAGCTCTTCTCTTGGTTTTATTTTGTATAAAATTTGTATTGTATTCTCCCTGAAAAAAATCTAGTATGATAATTTAGCCATTTGTATTTGCCTATTATTTCTCACCTAGAAAATGCTGCTTGTGCTTAGAGTCACAAAAGTGTTTTAAGGCACAACTTGGGTTTGTATCAATTCTACATTCTCAATATGGCACAACTGACATAATTATTTTTAAAATGCATATTAACCTTGACATTACTCATCCCACATGTTCCGTTTGCCACTAAATCACACAAATTAATGGTTCCAAAGCTTTAATTTCATTTTATCCCCAAATTTTGTATTTCTAGTGGTGTTTTCTGACAAGAAGCTGATTTATAATAGAATCTCCTTTTTACTTTGATATATGTTCAGAGTGCTGTATGTATCTGGTTACCTTTCCAATGCCTTTTTGTACATTATAACCACACACACAAACACAATTTGAGGTGACTTAGTCATTATTTTTCTATGTGTTTTATAGTAAATGAGGTTATATGTGCCTAGAGTTTGTCAATATTTTGGAAGGAATGCAAAATGTCATAATGATATTGTTACAGTATAGAATTCCAACTCCTTTATTAATATAAAAAATAACATAAAGCAAAAGTAGAAAAAATACCACTCAATTCTATGATAGAAATATGGCATTGTACTGTGCAGTAGTGTAGGATTCAATTTTTTTTTACTACTTGTTTGGGGGATGTGGCTTGTTGCAAATGGCAGGGGAAGGATACTGTAAAGGCCATGTCACACTGCCCAGCGGATGCAAAAAGGACACAACGGACGAGCAAAATGTTCCATCCGTTGTTATCCGCTCTCAAAAGGGGCAATAGCACAAAATGTTTCCATCCGTTGTTATCCGCTCTCAAAAGGGGCAAAAATTTGCATAAGCAGAGCGGATAACATGGAAAGGAACGGACGTGGGGAGGACGCAAGAGGATGTATAGAGGATGAGAGCGGATGTACAGAGGATGTGTAGAGGATGCAGAGTGGATGTGTAGAGGATGCAGAGCGGATGCAGAGCAGATGCGTAGAGGATGCATAGAGGATGCAGAGCGGATGCAGAGCGGATGAGCTGCATCCGCTTTCATCCTTTTCTCCATCCATGCTACTAACGCTGCGCGTCCGTTCTGCTTCCTCCCTGTGTCCGTTTACCGCTGGAACGGATTTGAGTTGTGCGGATGCACAGCAGATGCCTAGCGGATATAGCAGATGCGTAAATGGATACAGAACGTATGTCCCCCATATGCCTAGAGGATGCAGAACGGATGCATTGGATACATTTTCCGCTCAAAAATTTTGGGCAGCTCAAAACTTTCTGAGAGATGAAACGTCAAATAAACGGATGCTGGACGGATAGAGAGGAAGCAAAACGGAGGCAGTGAGTACATCGCGTTAACCAACGGATGGCAAGCTTTTTTGTCCGTTTTACATCCTCTTTGCATCTGTTGGTGCAGTGTGACATGGGCTTAAAATCTCCAGTCAGAAATGGTATTTGCTAGTTCTCTGAACTTCTCAAAATTTCTGCTACTGATTCTCCAGAACTGATCAGAACCTGCTGAATACCACCTCTGCTGTGTAGGATTGTTGTCCTGGTTTCTGACAGTGATAGATGTTAAATTAAGAAGTCTTTCCATTTTATAAATATTAACTATTCTCTGACTAATGGTCAATACAAATGTTGAGCAGCTGACCTATTCCAGTTTCTATGTCAATCAGTTGACTTTATGGTTGATATCTGAGGCATATTTCCATGAACCAAAGAGGTTTTTAAATGTAATTATGTAATTCACTTATAGTGAAGAACAAGATTGCACTTCTGAATAATAAGTATAATAAGGTAAATGCAATTTGAAATTCTAGGGAGAAGATTTTGTTAAAAAAAATTCTGATTTAGATTTAAATGGACCTGCCTTTTTAAACCTTGATTCAATCTCTATTTCAGTTTTATATCAACAGCATAACAGGGTGAGGTTACCATATAATCAAAACTAACTGTGGCCTTTTATCTAAATGTAGTCAATAGTAAAATATCCTTAAAATCACCACATAGGTTCCTAATTTCAGTGTAACCCAGAGGTGGTATTAATCGGTTCACACCTATTTGGGCAAAGCGGTAGCGTTTATTTGGCATGGGTCACCAAACTGGTGGTGGCCCCTGGCTGGCCACGCCCCCAACCTGGTCACTTACTTGCCCCAATCACTCTCCTAGCTTTCTGTTCCCCACATCTTCTTTCTCCCTGGGGGGAAAGGAAGAAAGGCATGGAAGCTGCAAGTATCATTTTCCCCATGTGAGTTAAAGTGCCTGAAATGAGAGGGAGTGCTGACTGACAGAGGGGGTGGGGAAATCCACCCCAGCCTTGGAAAATTTAAAGGAGCTGCTTCAAAATGCATGTCTGTTAAGCTACAAAAGTGCTCCGGTGTGTGTGTGTGTGTGTGTGTGTGAGAGAGAGAGAGAATATTTTTCATTGTTCCATTATTTATAATGTGTTAATATTTTACACTGTCTCTACACCTAGAGTGATTCTACTACTTTTCTTTTGCCCCGGGCCACCACATATTTTTCAGAGTTTACATGCATTCAATGTCAATAGTCCAGAGCATAAAATACACATGTGTTTCACAAGAATTGAAAGGGACTTTGTAGGTCTTCTAGTCCAACCCCCAGCTCAGGCAAGAAAACAGAGGATGCCAAACTCTGAGTAGAGGTCCTGGGAAAGGTGTCAGAATAACAAAATAACACTTCGAAGGGACCTTGGGGTGAACCCTATACCATTTCTGAGAAATGGTTGTCCAGTCTTTTCTTAAAAACTTCCAGTGATTGAGCACCCAGAACTTCTGGAGACAGGCAGTTCCATTGGTTAATTGATCTCACTGTTAGGAAGTTTCTCCTTAAGCCCATGTCACACTGCACCAACGGATGNAAGTTTCTCCTTAGTTTTAGGTTGCTTCTCTCTGTTCAGTTTCCATCCATTGCTTCTTGTTTGCATTCTGCTTATTTTGAAAATACATTGTCCCCCTATCTTTTTGGCAGCCCCTTAAAAGCCTGTTGCCGATCACACTCTTGAGTAAAGTATGTGAGCTATTTCCTCCTTTCAGTGATCCATGAAAGTACATATATAATATGCAGATAATAAAGTCAAAAAGGTGAACATTTTTACAGAACTATCGATAAATTGAGGCTGGGTACCAAGGAATTGGCTGGGAGGGGAGGGGCCAGGTGAGGCACCCCTTGATCTGAGTGACATTGAGTTAGCCACACCCACCCAGTCACATGACCGGTAAGCCACACCCACCCAGTCACATGACCACAAGCCACACCCACCAAATAAGCCACGCCCACAGAATCGGTAGTAAAAAAAAATGAATTCCACCGCTGAAAGGTATGAAATTCAAGAGCAGAGCCACTGCCCTGTCCCAAACATTGGGCCACCAAGAGTGTGAGTTTAATCCTTTTCTGAGGCTAAATATATCTTTCACATTGCTTCAATCTCATGTTTACCTCAAAGGCAGTCACTGGAGAAGCAGCAGAAGAGATTTCATAGACCCAAATGGGGACAATCACATTGAGAGGCAATTTGTTTTTTGGGACTTCTTCCAGGGCTCCATGAGAGGAGGAAGAGCTAGAGAGAGAAAAATATGTTAATGAAAAGTCACAGACTTTTCTGTGGGGTGTCCTTCTCCCTGGGGTGTCCTTCCTATCAGGACATTTCAGGAAGTGATGCTGGAGGAAGATAGTTCAACAAACCAAAAAATCAATTTTTCTATGTATTNTTCTATGTATTCTAAGATCCTTTATATTTTGAACTTTCTTAGTTTATTGAATAAAGAGTGGGCTTTCAATCACCAATGATAGGGTGTCCACTGTGTGTGATGGGTTACTTGACTTCTTGCCACATCCACTCAGATCCTGATTTCAGGGAACATCCTGGTTTTTCGTCTGGTTTTGTGATACACTTGGTTATGTATGCCCTATGTATAAGAATGGCAGTGGAGGATGGATCCCTTTCCCTCCCTTTCCTCCTTACATGAGTGGAAAGGCATCCTTTATTTCTTTTGCATGGATGTGATTTTTTTTAATTATGCAAATTTCTGACTAGTTTTTGACTAAAGTTGATGTTGTTCTTGGGGACTGGCCACACTATTGCATCAGCCCTTTTGTGATGGTGCCCTTCAGCGTTGACTTTCAAAATAAAGGTATTGAGATTTAAGAGCCAACCAGCTGTAAAGCTGATGCAATGTAAGGCTGAAGCAGTGTAAGGCTGATGTAATGTAAGGCTGATGCAATGAATATGAATCACCATTGGTATTGCCAGTTTTAGACAAAGAAGGGGTCCAGAGAAGTCTTACCACTTTAAGAGGTGTTTATATAAGGCAGCCATTAGAGGGTGTATTCTCTGTCCTTGTGTCCTCTATCCATTGCAGAGTTCTCCATGTAGAGTTAAAAAGATTGATTGCTTGTAAGGTATTTCCCTACCATGTATATTTCCATATATGTCTTGTATATGAACTACTATTAAAGTCCAAGTCTCTGTGTGCTATGTTTTGCTCCAAAATAGTAGTCACGCTGCAAATGCTTTGACATAAAGTACATTTTGGCTTTAAGTCAGTAGGAAGTTATTTCAGTTCTGTAATATGTTCAGGCATTAGAAAATAGCTTGTCCCTTCCTCTCTGTGGCAGCCTCTCAAATATTGGAAGACTGATATCATGTCTCCCCTGATCCTTCTCTTTACTAGACTAGCCAAGCTATAACCTTTCTTTGTATGTTTTAGTCTCCAGTCCCCTAATCATCTTGGTTGCTCTTCTCTGTACTTTTTCTGGAGTCTCAATATCTTTTTCATAATGTGGTGAACAAACTGGATGCAGTACTCTAGGTGTGGTCTTATTAGGGCTTTATAAAGTGGTATTAATACCTCACTTGATCTTGATTGTATCTGTCTGTTAATGCAACTTAGGATTGCATTAGCGTTTTTGGCTGCTGCTGCACACTGCTGGCTCATATTTAGCTGGTTGTCCACTAAGACTCCAAGATCCCTCTCACAGTTAGTGCTATGAGCCTGGGTTTCACCCAGTCTATATGTGTGTTTTTGGTTTTTCTTGCCCAAGTGTAGGACTTGACGTTTCTCACATTGAATTTCATTTTGTGAGACATGGCCCAGTTTCTAGTCTGTCAAGATCCATCTTGATCTTGAGCCTATCTTCTTGGTGTTTTGCTATTCCTACCAGCTTAGTATCATCTGCAAATTTGGTAAGTTCCCCTTCTATTCCCTTCATCTAAGTTTTAATGAAGATATTGAAGAGTACTGGGCCTAAGATGGAACCTTGTGGCACTCCACTGCTTACTTCCCTCCATGTAAACCTAGACCCATTTAGGACTACTCGTTGAGTAGGGTTTGTCAGCCAGTTGTGAGTCCATCTCATGGTGGTGCTATCTATTTCACTTTTTTCTAGCTTACTAAGAAGTAGGTTGTGGTCTACTTTGTCGAATGCCTTGCTGAAATCTAAATATATTATGTCCACCGTATTTTGCTGGTCTACTAATTTAGTCACTACGTTGAAAAATGAAATAAGATTGGTTTGGCATGATCTGTTTTTAACAAACCCATGCTGACTATTATTTTGCTTGTTTCTAGTTGTTGGCAGATCTGTTTTTTTATTATCTTTTCCAGTATCTTCCCAGGTATTGATATTAGGGTGATTGGTCTATAGTTTCCTGGGTCTGTTTTTTTCCCCCTTTTTTGAAGATGGGAACCATATCAGCTCTTTTCCAGTCCTCTGGTAGTTCACTGGTCCTCTGGAAGACAACTTTTGAGAGATGTATTGATGCATTTTATTTTCTTGTGGTTTTTACTACTTTTCCTAACTTCATAGATATTGCTCGAAAAACTCTTTTACAAAGGCTGTTGGGAAAATGATGATGGTGATTTATACAGACTAAAAACCCCTATGTAGTAAAGAGATACAAAGGTGAGATCTTTACATTTATAATTATTTGAGATGTATATATTTTCAGGCAAGGAGCCATCTTTTCCTGGAAAATTCTCTCCTTCCTTTTTGCCATCCAGTAAAACTGTATGGCTCATTATTTAATTCTGTATATGCAGCACAAGGAAGGATGCAGTGGCTCAGTGGCTAAGACACTGAGCTTGTCGATCAGAAAGGTCGGCAGTTTGGCGGTTTGAATCCCTTGTACCATGTAGCAGAGTGAGCTCCCATTACTTGTCCCAGCTTCTGCCAAGCTAGCAGTTCAAAAGCATATAAAAATGCAAATAGAAAATAGGGATCATTTTGATGGGAAGGTAACAGCATTCCATGCACCTTTGGCATTTAATCATGCTGGCCACATGACCATAGATACATCTTCAGTCATTGCTGGCTCTTCGGCTTTGTAACAAGGATGAGCACCACTCCCTAGAGCTGGAAACGACTGGCACATATGAGCAAGGGGAAACTTTACCTTTACTTTTATGCAGTATGAAGTCTGACATTTTGATTGGTGATTTGGGTTAGATTTATACAGACTAAAAACCCCTATATAGTAGAGATACAAAGGTGAGATCTTTACATTCATAATTATGTACAATGTATATATATTCAGGGAAGGACCCATCTTTTCCTGGAATATTCTCTCCTTCCTTTTTGCCATCCAGGTGATCAACCAGGATTTCCAGCTGTTACCCAACATCTCCCTGGGCTACAACATCTACAGCAGCCATTTCAGCACAATCATGACTTCAGATGCCTTGCTGGAATTGTTTTCCACTGGGGAGGCAAATATTCCAAACTACAAATGTGGAAGACACAAGAGACCTTTGGTCATTTTTGATTGGTCCAAAACTGACATCTCCATCCAGATAGCAGATATTTTGGGCATTTATAAAATTCCACAGGTTTGTGCATGTGAGAAAGTGAGTATGTGTTTGCGGAGTCTAAATCTGCTGTGTATCCTCCATGAATTTCAAGGGCAACTTATGATAATTGAAATAATAGGCTTATTGTGTTCTGACCAAGGCTTATGGAGACACTAACAAACACACACTAGTCCCCAAATCCTTTTTTTTTATTTCAAAGACTCTAAATTTTAGTCATTCACAGTCTGTAATGAGTCTGAAACAGTTTGTAAATGGTCCCATAGAAGTCTGCCAAAGTCCTTCAGGATAAGTCTGATAAGCATGCACCTTTATCTTCCTTCAAATGCTGCCAATGATGAAATGTCCAATTAGTTATATGAGGCCAAAATAGAACATAAATTCAACACCGAGCTTCAGGTTTCAAACCGACCACTACAAAGTTGCTTCCTGCAAAGATTCCTGTCCCTTTGCTCCTCTTTTATATCTTATGGGAGGGCCAATCACCTCCAAGCCTTACTCCCGAGTCACCCCTTTGTCTTAACTGTTCTTGCCTTCTGGCAGCTTTGTGCACGCACACACTGGGAATAGGCTCCCCTTGTTCCTCTGCCTCACTGCAGTCAGATTCTAAAAGCTTTGGAGTCTGCACATAACTCCCAGATAGCCCTAGCCCCATTTCTGTATCAGATGCAGGACCCTCGTCCAAGTCCTTCCCAGACTCCAGGACTGACGCATGTTCCTCCCCATTGTTTGACTCTGCTGCCACCACAGGCTACTGACAGACCACAACACATTGCAATTGGAGTTACACAGAGAGCATAGGGTCAAAAACATGGGTGGGATTTTACTCTTTTGGACCGATTCACCAGAACTGGTAGTTCTGGTGAGTGTTTGGCTCCACCCACCCACCCCTACTCTTTCCTGTGCTTTATTTCCTGGCTTCTTAGCACAGCTGATTTGCATGGCAGAACAGTTTGCCACACCTCAGCTGTTTCAGTCACCAGGGCTACAGTAGAAGGTAAGTAATTCAGTTGAAAATGGGGCTGTTTTTAAAAAAAAACAAAAAACAAATTTTATAGTTTTAAAGTATACACAAACAAACAAAAGACATTAAAACTATACATAAAAACCTGTTTTTTTAAAAACTGCTTATTAACTTTACAAAACAAATATAAACATCTTATTGTGCGTACACATAGTTCTTCAGATTATCACATATGCATATCTTATTTATTCTTTTTCCAACCTTCACTATTTTCCCTTTATCCATTAGGATTTCTTTTACTAAATTTCTATATTATTTACATTGTACTTACACTTCATCTGTCTTGTTTACAATTTCATTTGTCTCTTCTAATGTTTCCAAAATTTTATTAATTGCTCAGTAGGCTAACTTAACAACAGAAACACAAACATAGAAACCATAAAACTTTTTTGGAAAGTGTTTAATCCCGGGTTAGCATCTTTTTAATTATAGACATAAATCAAATTCATGCTCACCTGATACTATTTATATTCTCATTTAACATTCTGCATTTCTATTATGTTTTCTCGCCTTCTTTTCACTCTCTTAATTCTATTTTATTTATTTCATACCAATTTAAATCATTATGCTTGTATCTTTTGTCTGTTTCTTTTTCAATTATCTATTTTTTTTTCTCTTTACTGCCAAATTTCTCTGTAATTCACTGTTGAAGTTATAATGACTTTTTATCTGTTCCTAAATTAATACACTAAAATAATATATAATTTCATACTGATTTGTTATGCGTTCTACATAGTCATTTATAAATAATAAAAGAAAAAATAGTAAGTTATAATCTAGTAAAAGCAATGTTTCATAAACTAATTAAATCTTATTAGACATTTTACATGCCCTTTAGATATTGTTAACTCATATAAGATTCAATGTTCTTACCTCTATTTCAAATACAAATAACTACCGACATGTAATCAGTGTGCACTTTGGCAGTAATCTCTTCTTTTAATTACATTTTACCTTGTGTCTCTAAGAAGGTCTCTGCCCCTCCTGTGGGTCTCTGCCTTCTTTGGCAGGTGGAGCTGGGGTGGATGAGGTAGGCTGTGGTGGACTGCCGCCTCCTTTCCCAGCACAGGAGTCCTTCCGTGCTCCACAACGTTAAACAGCTGTCCATCGGTTCATCCGCCGGTTGGATGCTCCACAGAAAGCCTCGGTCATCCCATAGGAGACAAAGCTGACTCTTGGCCGAAGAGGACTGGCCTCTCAGTGGGCTGCCTGAGAGAAGGTTTCGTGAGAGGGCTGCTGCTGCTCGGCTCCTCCAGTGGTGATCTCACCCTCCAGGAAGACGCACTGGCCATGATGTAGGGTCTCTCTGTCCATCAGCTTAACCGTAGCCTGGCCAGATTTCGTCAGGTGAGCTTCCCGTTACCAGGTGCGTGCATATGTTCGCACCCAGCCGAGGAGCACATCCGATGTTATAGCCCAGACTCTTCCGCTTCTCTCCTCAAGCAGCCTGCTTCCTTTGCTGTCCCGGTTAAGATCCTGGTGTCCCTTCCCCATAGTATAGTCATTCTCTCTCAGCCCTCCAGCAACTCATCTACGTGTTCTTCTCAATGGAGTAATTGCCTCCTCTCCCATTCCTGCCATACTGCATCTTCCTCCCTGCAGGACCAGATGGGCCTCATCAGAGGGGTCTCAGGTTGTCAGGGCTTCTCCTCACACCACGCAGCAGCAGGCACCAGCTAGGCATCATCATCATCAGCAGCAGCGCCGCAGCAGCAGCACGCACCAGCACCGCAGGATCATCAGCAGCACAGCAGCAACACCAGCAGAATCCATCATCATCAGCAGCAGCAGCAGTAGCAGCAGCACAGCAGGACCAGGATCGCAGCAGCAGAGTAAGCCACCAGCAGCGCCAGCAGCACAGGAGCACGAACAGACCGCAGGATGAGCAGACCAGCAGGACGGAGCAGGACAGCAGGATGCGGCAAGACAGAGCGATGAGCAGGACGAGCAGGACAGGCAAAGACCAGGAGCACGCAGCAGGACCAGCAGGGACCAGAGGACGAAGGAGCAGCCTCAGCAGAGTAAGCACGAGCAGAAGACACCGGCAAAGCAGCATAGCAGAGTAAGCATTGAGCATAAGCACGCACGCCATGAAGCCAACAGCATATCAGCTCACTCAAGAGAGAAGCAGCGAAGCAGAAGCAACAGAAGCCCGCAGCCGCAGAAAGAAGGAGCCGTGCTACAGAAGCCTGCAGCAGAGCAGAGTGAGGGCCAGGGGGCGGAAGGGTTGCGCCTGTCCCTCTTGCCAGCGCTGGCAGCAGATGGCTGAGGCTTTCTTCTTCTTCCGCATGGTTGTGGGGTTGCTGCGATGGCAGGGAGGCTGGCAGAGAGCTGGCAGGAAGGCTGGCGAGGAAGGCAAGCAAGCAAGCGTGGCAGTCAGGCAGGCACCAAGGGTTGCAGGTAAGCAGGCACAAGGCTGGCAGACAGCAAGGATGGGAGGGAGGAATGGCAGGATGGCAGGCTAGGCAAGGCAGGCAGCAAAGCTGCACTAGCAAGCGCCGGCAGGCCAGCATGCAGGGCAGGGCTGAAGACACTCGATGGTTCTGGAGCAGGTCTTCTCTAATGTGACGCTGCTTGGGAGCTGCCTTCCTTTAGTATCCACGGGCTGACCAATAACATCCCCCCGCATTCGCAGTGAATCTAGGCATCTGCTAGGCGTTCCGCTTGCAATCTGCTTCATCCATGTGCATCCGCTTCATCCGGCTCGGCATCTCTCTGCATCGCTCTTTCCGTTCTGCGTTCCCTTTGGGAGGCCCCTGGAAGCTAGACAGATGTGCCATCTGCTCCTATCCGCATTCCTCCACTAGTGCTTGCCATTCCGAATCCACTTTCCATCTGTTCTGCGTAGCCCCCCGTCAGTTCCTTTCCATGTTTATCGCTCGGTTTATTGCAAATTTTTAGCCCATTTTGAGAGGCGGTAAACGGATGGAACATTTTTCTCGTCGCTATATTCCTTTTTACAATTACGTTTTGCATCGCGTTGGCATTGTGACAGGGCCTCAAAAAAACCCCTGTTTTTTTAACATACTTGTTTTAAGTCTGTTATAATTCGCTTCCCTTTTTCCTTCCCTTTTTTTCCAGTCTGTCTTTTTGCGCCCCCCATATCAAAAACCTCCACTCTTGGTCTCCTTACTGTTGTTATTCGCTCTTCTGTTCTGCCTGTTTCTGAATTTACATCGAGCTTTTTCACCTTATTTTTCCCTTTCTTTGGTTGTTTTTAAATCTTGAATTCTCCATTTTCTTTCCTTTTCCTTTTCTTCCTCAATCTAAAATTATTTTGTCCATTAAAGATGGCTTCTTCTTCTTCATTCCAACTTTCTGTTGTTGTAATTCCTGTAGGTAGAATCGCAATTTCTGAAAAACTGAAAAATGACCCCAGTAGAGCCTTGCCTTTTGGTTCCTCTTTTTTAACTTTTATATTCTATTTTCAATTCTTCAACAGTTAATAGCATTGTAAAGATTTTTTTTTAAAACAAGCCAAATGTTTTTAATATTTGCAAAGAAAATAGTTCTCAAGAGTCAGAAAGTCACAAAGCAATCAAATCAGCACAAACTGTTTCATTAGCATTTTCTTCTTTTTGTACATTGTTTCTGCTTGCCTGGGGTGAGATTGTAAATTACACAGTTCAAAGTATTTCTTTAGAATCTTAGTTTCCGTTATCTCTGATCTTAAAAGTTCCCAGGCGCATTCTCTCCAACAAAATCTTAATATAAGTTTTTACGCATCTCCTTCGCCACTTAAAATTGGTTTTTAGTTCCAAGTGTTCAGAAATCTTATACTGGGCGCTTTAATTTCAGGTTAATTAGCTTCTCGAACTGAAGCAGTTTTTCTGATTTCCATCTGCTATCTCCGTAGGGAAGGAGAGTGAGTAAGGAAAAAACTTTGCCTTTTCACTTGTCTCCGCCGCTTTATATGATTCTTCTTGGAAACAATGTATCTTTGAAAGTGAACTTTCAGATAGGCAATGTATCTTATTGTCCAGTTGCAGCCACAAAGCTTTCACTTCTTTCAAACTTCCTCCGCTCCTGCACAATCTTGTCTGGCTGAAAGCTTCTTTGTGGCGGCCATTACTGACCGCCGCTCCACCACCTTGGGAAAAGGGAGTTAAGCCGGCTGAGGAGGGGGCTTGCGATTCCCCCAGACCCCTGCCTGTATCTCCCCTATCTTCAATTACCTCTACGGGGTAACCATATCCTCCAAATCCAGCTGGATCAGGGGCACCTCAGCAGCGAGCGCAGCAGGAACCACGCACAATCACGGATTCCTGCCGCCGCCGAAGCCTTGCAACCAGAAGTCCTAAAACTGGGCTTTTAAAATGTAGAGCATGTGCATGCACGCTCACCGAACTGGTTGATACACTGGTTGAATTGCACTACTGGTCAAAACAACCAGATCTAAAACACTATTCCAGTTAAGATTCCTCCTATTTGTGAAAGAAACATCTCATAATCAAAGCTAGGTAGAAGGTTGACTAACTAATCTCCTGAAAATAGTCTTCCCAGAAATGTTGAGGTCCTTCTTTCATATGAAAAACATCACTTTTACCATAGATTTCAGTTGCAAGTATCTTGGCTTAGATTTGACTCAGCATATAACTTGTTGTGGTTCGCCAGCAACTAGTGCATACAGCAGCAGAATCGGACACTGGGGAAGAACGGGGACCAGTCCAGGAGTCTAATGCAGAGATGGGGCCAGGACTATCTAGGAGTTGTATACTGACTCTGGAACTTCCAGAGTCTGGCAGCAGCAAGGCAGAGGAACAAGGGAAGCCTATTGCCAGTGTGCGTGTGCGCAGAGCTGCTAGAAGGCAAGAGCAGCTCAGACAAAAGGGGCAACTTGGGAGTAAAACTTGGAGGTGATTGTCCCTCCCCTAAGGTATAAAGGCAAATGTAGAGAAAGCTTTGCAGGAAGCAACGTCGTTTGCTCTGTTTGGATTAAACCTTGAAGCTCTGTGTGGACTTTGTACTTCGGTTGTTTTTTTACAGTTAATTTGTCACTTTCGTTGTTGGCAGCAATTCAAAGGAAAGAAAAGTGGGTGCTTATCTCAAGAGACTGTTTGGGACTCATTATGGGCTGGGAACGAACATAATTTCCAGAGTTGTTTAAACTAAGTGTGAGCTTAATTACGGTCTCAGAAAGCCTTAGTCAGAACATAATCCAAACTTCTTTTCTTTTTCAGGTCAGTTTTACTTTTGTTTCACGGGCTCTGAGTGACAAATCTCTCTTCCCTTTTCTCTACCAAATGGTCCCCAAAGAAGGAGTTTAGTACCCTGCCATTATCAAACTGCTCCACTATTTCAGGTGGACCTTGGTTGGTCTGGTTGCACCAGATTCTGATGGTGGAGAAGCATTCCTGAAAAGCTTGACTTCTCTGCTTGTCAGGAATAGCATTGTGTTGTTTTATCCCAAAGAATCCCTGTGGCTGCCCATCATGTAAAGTATGATTGTTTCCCATTCTACCAGTGGATAGAAGTCCATGTCTTCATCTACTCTGTGGAGATTGATTCCTTCATCACAGGAATAATGACTATGCAGAAAATAACTGAAATCTGCACAAAAGCCACAACTGGAAGGGTATGGATCACTTCAACTTTATGGGATTTTACTTTGGATTTAGAGTATAGCCTGCTGATTAGTCCCTCCATCTATGGCAACATTTCCTTCTTGATTCAAAATTGTGACTTTCAGTCTATTCACAAGTCTATCCTAGGCTTTATGGAAAAAGGGTTTCATTGTTCCCATTCCAAGCATGGCTTATCTGTGAAAGGCTGGACAAGATGCGCAAAGAAAGAGGACCAGGAAGCTCTGCCCCAGGAAAAGATTGAAGGGATCCTGTCTCTGGACAGCTACATCATTTATCGCTCCATCTGGAGTGTGGCCAGGGCCTTAAATGCTGCATATTCATCCAGATCCAAGAGGAAAGTGAAGGATGGTAAAAAATTGTTAGCTGTTCAGCAGTTGCAGCCATGGCAGGTATTCCCTCTACATAACCCTCTGATGCTATTCTTCCCTATTTTTCTCAACTTTTCTTAGCTGTCAACTTATCTATGAAGTTCATAATAATATATATTTATTCCATCTACTATATATTTTCCATCTCCTTTTATGTTCCAGATGCTTATCAACGTTTTAATAGAGTCAGTTAGCTCCTCCGCACTTTCCTTATTAGAGTTTTTTGTGTTTTTCTTTTAATATTGTCACATAAGTAAAGCTGCCTTCTGAAATTGACTGGTGGTGAATTTGTCAATGTCAATGGTGTTCAAGTGGTGCTCCAGTTGCACCCAGGGTGCCTATTACTATTGGTACTATCCTTGCCATCGTCTTTCTATTTCTATGTCTTTGTATTTTGTTATCTTCTCCAATTCTTTTTCTTCTATCCTGCTGTCTCCAGGCACTGCCACATCTACTATCCAGATGCTTTTGTCCTTCTTATTGACAATTGTTAAGTTGTTGTTGTTGTTATTATTATTATTATTATTATTATTATTATTATTATTATTATTATTATTATTATTATTCCATAATATTAACATTTTTATGGTATATAACAAGATTGCATCATCCACTTTGAGCTCTTTTTTCCATTAATTTACTGAAATCCAAGATATGAATTTGAATCCATCCAGGTTTAGAATGAATTTAATCAATATGTAAACATTCTAAGGTCTTTCCCCTCTAGTCATGCAGGCTTCTCCTTTATAAGATAAAGTTTCTTTTATTTATTTAGCTTCTCTCACCAATGCCATAGGATTTATTAGTATTTGCTGTTTAAACTCCAATGTATTTACTGTGTTCTCTGTTTGTACCTAAAATTAAAAATTCCAACATAACAAGATCATTTCCCACCCCAATATTCATGTGACTCTAATTTTCAACTTCCCTATGGATTGTTACCAAGTCATATTAGAATAGAATAACACAGCTGGAAGGGACCTTGGAGGTCTTTTAGTCCAAACCCCTGCCTAGGCAGGAAGCTCTACACCACTTCAGACAAATATTAAATGACCTTCTTCTTCCTTCCTCACCTTCTGAAGGAGAAAGTGATCAAGAAGCAAGGCATTTCTTAGAAGGGCTATGTTTGGCTAAGTTTTCTTCTATCCTCAGGTGATAAAATCTCCCACCATCATGACTTCCTGCCTCTCTAAAAGTTCTTTGTTGAACAAGCGGCACATGATATCAGCAGAAGTATTACTTATACAGAGTTTTTGCTCATTGGTTTTGTTAGTCCATCCCCTTCTTTTATACTGATGTGAGGGAACTCTTCCATTATTATCACAATTTCCCATGTGCCATCACAAATAGAATACAATAGAATAGAGTAGAGTGGAGTAGAGTAGAGTAGAGTAGAGTAGAATAGAATAGAATAGAATAGAATAAAATAGAATAGAATAAAATAGAATGGAATTCTTTATTGGCCAAGTGTGATCGGACACACAAGGAATTTGTCTTGGTGCAAATACTCTCAGTATACATAAAAGAAAAGATACATTTGTCAAGAGTCAAGAATCATAAGATACAACACTTAATGATAGTCACAGGGTACAATAAGCAATCAAATCATACCAGGAAACAGTCAATATAAATTGTAAGGATACAAGCAACAAAGTTATAGTTATACAATCACAAGTGGGAGGGGATAGGTGATAAGGAACGATGAGAAGATTAATAGTAATAGTAGTGTAGACTTTGTAATAGTTGAACAGTGTTGAGGGAGTTATTTGTTTAGCAGAGTGATGGCTTTCGGGTGAAAATTGTCCTTATGTCTAGTTGTTCTGGTATGCAGTGCTCTATAGCGTCATTTTGAGGGTAGGAGTTGAAACAGTTTTTATCCGGGATGTGAGGGGTCTGTAAATATTTTCACAGCCCTCTTTCTGACTCATACATTATCCGATTTCCCATATGCCATCAAAACATTGATAGTTCATGAATACTGATCTCCAATGTTTATCAGGGTTGTACTCAGTTAATATACTCACAAAAATTTTAATTAAGTTAGAGAAGGCATAGGGTTCATTGCAACCCAGGTCCATATAAAAATCCCTGTTAAAAGTCAACATTATGGGAAGTACAGTTGCAGAGTAGAACTATTCAGAACTATACTACCAAACTCCTATATTTATTTATCTTCCCCTGTCTCTGTTATTTTAGCTTCACTATTTCCTGCAAAACCTTTTCAAGCTTAATAAGAACAACTCCTTGGATGGATCATATTTGGATGACAGTGGAGAACTGGCTGCTGATCTTGACATCATAGGTTCAGTCCAGTTTTCCAATAAGTCAGTTATTCAGTCAAAATTTGGGAGCCTAGCAAGACAGGGATTGGGAGAAGCCATGTTGACTGTTGACCGGGATGCAATGGTGTTCTCCAAATATCTCAACCAGGTAAATAAAATCTTTAGCTGACCAGTGAGGGATATATGAAGAACAGCAATTTGCTGTAACAGAAAATGGTACCTGGCTAACTTTAATAAGTATTGGTCAGAAAATCAATATTAAGATTGTAATCCTACTTTCTCGTTTGCGGAGATAAATCCTCAAGTCTTTCAAGAAACCTTTGTAGATTGTGTTGCATTTAATAAAATGGAATACCTCAGGTTCATTTTTCAAAAACAAAAAATAATCTTCAGCTGGAGGCTAAAACATATGAAGAATGGTTGCAGGAATTGGATTTGGCTAGTCTAGTGAAAAGAAGTAGGAATGAAATGATTGCAGTGTTCCAATATTTGATGGGCTGTCACAAAGAAGAGAGAATCAACTCATTCTCCAAAGCACCAGAAGGCAGGACAAGAAGCAATGGATGGAAACTAATCAAGGAGAAAAGCAATCTGGAATTCAGGAGAGACTTCCTAACAGTGAGAACAATTAATTAGTGGAACAACTTGCCTTCAGAACTTGTAGGTCTTTTAAGAAAAGACTGGACAGCCATTTTTCTAAAATGGTATAGGGCCGTGATGGCGAACCAATGGTACACATGCGGGAAGTAGCATTCAGAGCATCTTTCTGGGCACACTAGCTGTCACTTGTTGCTCCTCTGGGTTCCAGTGTGCACATACATGCCAGCCAGCTGATCTTCGCATGTACAAGAATTCTGGAAATTGGAAGAGCAGCTCCTTGGCATGCATGCATACACTGGGAAGCTGAGCTTTTGGTTTCTGCCACACACATGTGTGCTGGCCAGCTGGTCTTCATATGTGCATGCACACCAGAAACTGGAAGCTCAGCTTCCTGGCACAAACATGCGCACCGTAGAGCTGCTCTTCTGGTTTCTGGGGCTCCATTGCATGTATGCCCATGCTCCCGTTTTGACACTCGGTGCTGAAAAGGTTCACCAACACTGGTATAGGGGCTCCTGCTTGAGCAGGGGGTTGGACTATAAGACCTCCAAGGTCCCTTCCAACTGTGTTGTTCTTGCATTCTGTTCTTTCAATCCCAGAAGAAAGCCAGAACTGCTTTTTTTTTTAGATTGGCTCTGATTGTTCTGCACTAATTCCCCTTCTTACATTCCAGTGAATTAAGGAGGTCTCTGCCTGAGCCACTTCCAAATATTCTTGCTGTTGACTTACAAACGTTTTACATTTTTTGCCTTGAGAATAATATTTCTATGCATGCATTTCTTGCCAGGTGTCCTGCAGATGGTACTATAATAACTCCTCCTTGTCCAGCAAAGACTGGATCAACTTAAACAGAATCATCAGGGGGCTATCAGCAGAGGTAACAAGGATATATCATTTCCTACACATTGTCCTTGATTTTCCTTCTATTTTCATGTCGCCCCTCCCTGAATCTAAGTGTGTGGAGAGCTGCCATCCAGGAGTCATCAAGTTGCCTCAGGAAGGGGAGCCCCCTTGCTGCTACAACTGTGTTCCTTGTGGGAAAGGGACCATCTCTACTCAGGAAGGTGCGCATTCAGGGGTGGGCTTCAAAAATTTTAGCAATGGGTTCTCTGCCTAGTTGCTTGGTGGGTGTGGCCATGATGGGTGTGGCCTAATTGGCCTCCTGCACCACAGAGGTGGGACATTTTCACCCTCCCCAGGTTCTGGAGGCTTTTCTCGAGCCTCCGAGACAGGGGTGGGTTTCTACCGATTCTGTCCACCTGTGTAGAATCAGTAGCTCTGAAGAGCAGCAGACATAGAACTGGTTCTATGTCTGCTGATGTTTTTGCCCACCCGCCCATCCGGACTCTTACCTGATCTTTATTTCCTGATTTTCCAACTTCAGCTGCCAAACAAGGCACAGCTGCAGTTAAAAGAGCAGAAAAACAGGGCTGTTTCAAAGGCTGCATCTCTGCACACAGTGTGCTGATGACGATTTACAGACACACGCTCGCAGCGTGCAGGGAAGCTCATAAATCCCGAACCCAGTAGTTAACCCTGTTGTATTCCATGCCTGCTCCGAGAGGGTGAAAACAGCCTCCCCAGCTTCCGGAGGCTCTCTGGAAGCCAGAAACAGGCTCATTTCCAGCCTTCCTTTACTTTCAAAAGGCCCATTTTTCACCCTGCCTGAGCCTCTGTGTATACCCTGCACTTACCTGCATCCAAAATGGGTCACTATGGGAGTCCTGGGAGGGGTGGGGAGGGCCAGCCAGTAATGGGATTTAGGGGTTCTCCGAACTGCACAGAATCATAGCTAGGGGCTCTCCAACCCCCTGCGAACCCCCAGCAGTCCATCCCTGTGCACATTGATCAATTTTACATGATTCATGAATGAAAGAGATAAAATGGTGGGCAGGTTGGCCCGAAGGAGAAAAGGCTAACACTGCAGGAATTGGATAAATCTCTCTTTTCTCCTCTCTCTAATTGCAGATGCAAACTTTGCACCAAATGTTCAGAGAACAAGCATCCAAATGAGAAACGAGATCAGTGCATCCCCAAAGTCACAACCTTCCTTTCCTACAGAGAACTTCTGTGGATCAACCTGACTTTCTTTGCCCTCTTCTTGTCTTTAGCCACAGTGCTCGTCTTAGTGATCTTTATAAAACACTTAGAAACTCCATTAGTCAAGGCCAACAACCAGGACATCCCTTACATCCTCCTCATCTCCCTGTTCTTCTCTTTCTTGACCTCCTTCCTATTCATTCGCCAGCCAAGGAAAGCCACTTGTCTTCTCCATCAAACTGTTTTCTCAACTGCAGTCTCCTCTGTCTTAGCCAAGACAGTCACTGTAGTGTTGGCCTTCCAAGCCACAAAGCCAGGAAACACCATGAGGAGGTGGCTGGGGAAGACTCTGGCCAGCTCCCTTGTACTTTCTTATTCTGGAATTGAAACTCTCATTTGCTCCATCTCGCTAGGTGTCTCTCCCCTCTTTCCTGACTCTGATTTCTACTCCCAGCCTGGAGAGATCATCCTGCAATGTAATGAAGGGTCTGTTGCCATGTTCTATGGAGTTGTGCAGCAAAATCCACCCTCTACTTTGGGACAAGATAAAACAACTTACAACTTGGAGAGCTGAAATTGAAACCACTTACAAAAATGACAAACTCTTGAAGAAACTAAAGAAATTAGAATATGACAAAAAAGCCCCCAACAACTCACAACAATACCTGAAACAATTAGTATGTAACATTTCCAACAGAGAACTCACCAAAACAGAAACAGATGTCCTAACCAAAGGATTCNACTAAATTAAATACAGATGAAGCTGACAGAATAAGACACCAGGTTACCAACATCCTATGCACAAGCAAACCACCCAAAAGCAACTTGCACAAAGAAGAACTCATTGGAAAGAGATTATAAAATATGCATCCTATCAAAGAAGCATGGTCTTTAAAAAATCAGATTATTTATGATTTTTTTAAAAATCAGCAATAGATCCAATGAAATAAAACCAAACAGTTAAAAGAGAAGGAAGGAGAAAGAAATATCAAGTTATGCTAGAAGCTGGAAGCTAGCTCTTGCTTCATTTTATCTGCTGCACTAATAAATTTGCTATTGTGTTGGCTTTATGGTTGGAGTTGAAAGTATAAGGTGGGTGTAAAAATCATCTATTTTCTTAGATGTACTTAGCAGAAGGGAGGTTATGAAGTCCTTTTGAAGGTCCTTATAAGTATTACAATAAGAAAAAAACATGTTGAATTGTCTCAATTTCCTCAAAGTCACAAGGCAAGTGTGCTGAATAGGGGAACACTGTCATATATGCCTGATAATTGAATGATTATGATGCTTGGCTCTAAAAGATGTTTTTCTTAGGTTAGAGGAAGAAATATCGCAGGTTATGAGTCGCAATACAAGCTTTTTGGACTTTTTGAACAAGTCTGACATTAAGGAATCTACAGGTATTGCAGATAACAGAATATAAAAGTTGGAAGGTGCCTTGGAGGTCTTCTAGTCCAACCCCATACTCAAACAGAAGACTCTATCCCATTCCAGACAAATGGTTGTTAATTTTTTTCTTAAAAACCTCCAATGACAGAGCACCCACAACTTCTGGAGGCAAGCTAAGCAATCCAACTGATTAATTGTTCTAACTTTTGGTTCTGTCTTTGATTAGTTTTGTTCTGCTGTACTGCTTTTATCAACAGTGAGATAAAATTGCTGGCTAAGCTTAACCATAATAGCCCCGTAGGAACAAATTTAATCTTTAACCAGTATGAAACTGACAGTCCCCATGCTCTCTCTTTAATTTTGGGTATCCCAGACTCAAGACAGATAACTGGTTGGGGATGGCTTTCTATTACAAAGTAACCATTTTTTTTATAGTTTATAAAACTCTCATTGCCTTTGGGCTTCTGGAAATGAATGTGTAACATACTGTAGTTAAACCATAATGGAATATTTAGTGATCCTAATCCTATAGCCAGCTTACCAACTACTATTAACTGATTTTGTGCCATCATCAACTTAAAAGATTGATTTTCTCCATGAAGATCTGTCTCTAATCTGGTTTTTCAGGTCTTCCAATTTTAATCCAATGCCACTGTAATTGAATCTTTCCAAGTTGCTGGTTGTTCTCTCCTTCTGTTTTCTTCCATCTTTCTCAGCATTAGAGTTTTCTCCAAAAAGGCAGACTTTTACATAAAGCCCTGGTCCCACTGCACTTACGGATGCAAAGAGGATGTAAAACATTAAAAAGAGCTTGCCATCCATTGGAAAATGCTATGCGTTGTGTACTCACTGACATATTGTGTTTCATATGCGGTCTAGCCCTCGAGCATCCGATCCACTGATATTTCATAGCTGTGCAAGAAGTTTTGACTACACAAAATTGTGAGCGGATGAAGTTTCCGCCGCAATAGACGATGTAAATCTGCGACATTATACGGGCAACAATGTTCTGCGTCCGTATCATCCATTAACATCCGCTGTTCATCATCGGTATCCTATGGCCCTCCCTCCAAACTCACATGCACTGCACGAGAACGAAAGATGGGAAGGAAACAAAAGCTACACAGAATGTTACACAGCGTTAGTAGCACAGAAATAGAAAGATGTAAGCGTTGCATCTACGTATAATAAAGGATTAAAAAATGGACAAATGTTGTGTATCTTGGGATGTATCCATATATTCTAGGATGTCTGGAGTATGTCTAGAGTACTGTAGAAGGACACTATGCGGAAAACCGATATTTCGATTAAAAATGGGGAGAAAATCATCTGGATCTCAGTATGAGTCCACGCAGCCAGGGTGTACAGACCTCTTCACCCTTGGTCCTTGGTCTTCCACATCATACACCAATTGTTCCTGCAACCATGGTACATGCACAGTTCCATATGATAGCTGCGCTCATTCATCACCAGAACCAAGAACCGTTCAAATGTATTCAACCTTTTAGTGCAGAAGCGAGAAGAAGGAGACGTCCAAGAGCTGTGTGGTGTCGAGGATAGGATCGTGAGAAGAATGGAGTTTGGACTGTCATGACCAATTGATGGTGGAGCTGAGAATGAAGACCCTTCATGCATTCCATCACTTCATAGGATGCCACAGCCAGTGTGACGAAACTTGTACAGCGTCTGAGACCCAGGTTGACCAAAGCTAGCACCAACTTCCGTCCCAACTGGACCGCAGACTGAAGGAGAACTGACTCTACGGCACTGAGCCTCTGGAACCACATAGACGAAACATGCTAAATAATGCATGAGAGGGACAACAACAGCATCAGCAAAGTGGTCAGAGAAGTGGTGGAGACATCAGTCGAAGAATACGTGGAGGAGCTTCCTCAAGTGCCCCACCACTGAACAGGCTGGAGAAAAAACCTTGCAGAAAAGTGTATAAGGTGACACTTTCCCCACACCTTGGAGCATAGATGGGAATACGTGGCTGCAAAGTTCCAGCACAACTCAGGGTCCACTTATTACAACTATAAGGCTTCTTCGTATCTCCTCTTTGCCACAATGGTTGATGCCTGACTACAATTCATCTACATGATGCTATCAGCAACGGGCCAGCTTCAGATGGCCAGGTAATACAATGCAAGTGACCTCAGGATGGGTGGAAACACAACGTCGATCATGGGTTGTCCAGATCCAGACTCCCTACCCAATTGACAAACAAGATTGTGCCCTACTCATCTATTGTGATGATGCCTTCTCCCTCAGAACCTACCTCATAAAGCCGTACACTACAAGAACCTCACCTGTTGGAGAGAGGAGATCTTCAACTAAGGCTGTCCAGGCAAGCGGGTGTGGGAACACCTTTGGCGATCCTGGCCCACAGGTTCCATACTTCTCACCACCATGCAGCATGAAGCCACAGACTGTGAGGAGCATCGTGGAAGCTCGCTGCATCCTGCACAATCTCATGAGCACCACTACCAGTGTTGCGAACAAACTTGTCGACCGTCACAGGGATGGGGACAGGAGCACCTGTGGAATGGAGCAAGGGACGAAACGTGATAGACCACTGGGGATTTACAAGGCCCCAAAAGACTTCACGTGAGGGAAGAAGCGCGCAACTCCTGAGAGACTGGTGGCAACTCCCCAGCTGGGCAAGTGGAGTGGCCAACAGGAATGATAGTAGATTAATGGATGCTTTCTTCAGCCTGCCGCATAACATGATGAGATTGTGCCTGATTTGAGGTGTCCTACATGAATAGGGAATGCAATGAAGCTGCGGCGGACTGGAAGGTCTGTTTTTTCTGTGGAAATCCTGGTAGTATGTAGCCTTGGTAGGTGGAGCTGTTGTAAGCCGTGGAAGGGCTGTGGAACAAATCGCCTGGGGTGAGGAGCAGACCGGACTGGGTAGGAGCAGCTTCACCTGGCCTTGCAGGGTTGTGCAGAAGTGCTGTGATTCTTGTGCTTATCAACTGGTACTGGGCCTCGGCAGTCGCCTCAGGGTCTGGCCACATAGCCGTGGATGAAGGTGTTCCGGCCCCGAGGACTGCTCTGTCCAGAGGATCGCTGAGAGAGAAGTGTCTGTGCTGGTCTTCATGCTGTCCTGATCCTCCAACAGCACACATGTGTTCTGGCCCTCGAGTTCTGCCTCTCTGCCTGCATCCTCTCTGGGCTGGAGGTGAGGGTGGGCAATGGGTTGCCTCTGGTGGGCTGCTGCTTCTTCCTCCATTTGTGACAGCAAGGGCATCTCCCCCCATGGGACCTCAGTTCTGCCAGCATGGGAACTGCAGCTGTCAAGGGGCCTCTCTGCCATGGGGCCCTCTGAAGACACTGCCTGGACAGGGTAGCTGGCTCCTGGCTGGAAGACGCAAAACATGGCTTTGTGTGGGCTGTCTGCAGGAGAGGGGTCAAAGGGACTGTCCTCGGTGGGTGGATCTCACCCTCCGGAAACTTGCAATTGGCCATGACATACATCTCCCGGTCCAGTGAGGCTTTGACCGCAGCCGCCCCGGATTCTTGAGGTGTAGCTTGCATATTCAGCGTGTGATTGTGGCTTCCACCATACCCAGATACTTCTGCAGTGTAGCACCCAGGCTTTCTACCTTGTCTCTCCACCAGCTGCTGCTTCTTCTTGGTTCACAATAGTGTCTGTGGCCCTTTCTCCAGAAATACTCAGATTTTCCCTCAGCCATCTCAGCACCTCATCCTCGTATTGCTCTCGCGAAATGGTGTACTGTTTCCTCTCTCCCTTCCTTCCGTCCGTTGCCGTCCTCCTCCCTCTGGTCAGGCGGCTGCAGCGGGCCTTTCAGGGGCTTGAGCAGCAGGGCGCTCAGGGCTTGAGCAGCAGGCCTTCGGGGCTTGAGCAGCAAGCGCTTCAGCAGTAGGGCTATTGAGGGCCTATGGGGTAGTCCACCACGCCTGCAGCACAGCAAGCAGAGTTCAGAGTCAGTGCCAGGGGATGTCTAATGCTGGATTCTGCTCTTCTTAGCCGGGCTGGAACGAGGTAGGCACGCTTCCTACTTCTTCTCTGCTGACGCACTTGGTGTTCTGTTGAGATTGTATTGTGCGCAGCACGTTCTTCCCTTGTATGCTACTGCATGGGCGTGCGCATCCTTTTATATCGCAGAACTGACGGCAATTCATACTCCCCGCATGCGCAGGAACGCTTTGCATCCCTTTGTTTCCTGTAGGTGTCTGTAGATGCAATCCGCTTCATCCGCTATGCATCGCCCCTTCCGTATGACAATCCGCTTCACATTCTTCCCAGAAACCCCAATTACAGGTGTCATTCCGCTTACACACTGTCATCACACTACGCTTCCTATGAACATCCGTTTAACATCCCCGCTACATACTACCCACGTCCGTTCTTTTCTGTTCTGTTTATGCAAATTTTCGCCACTTTTTGGAGTGAATGACAATGGATGGAGCCACCCCCAAAATTTTGCTTGTCCGCTCTGTCCTTTATGCATATGTTTTGCATCCGTCGGCCAGTGGGACCTAGCCTTAATGTCCATGAAGACGATTTGAGCCTAGCCATTTGGCCTCCACTGAGAATTCTAAGTTTATTTGTTTAAATATTCATTTGTTTGTTTGTTTTTTGCTATCCATTATATTCTCAGGAGTCTTCTCCAGAATAAAAAATTAAATACATCAGTATAGATAAATAATTTGTCCAACCCTCTTGACCCATGTCTCCAGAAGAAATAATTTGATTCTCAGTGTATTTAAAACTAATTCTATATTCTGCCCACTTCTTTACAGATGTGAAAGAGTCTGACCCTAAGTTTAGTTATCTCATAATACAAATCATGAGACTTTAATGCTTACATATCATGAAATACACCTTGCATAGTGCTGTGAATTAAGAATTTGTTGTCTTGGGATAGCTTGCGGGATTAATGAAGTCTGCTAGAACATCTGCACACCTCATTTATTTAGTTGTTTTCAAGGGCTGAAGAGCATTGGAATACCTACTTACTTTCAAAAGCTTTAGCTGTCTGGAATACCACCTCTACAGGCTTTCAAGTTTTCCTTAATAATCAGAGGAGGGAAGAAATCAAAATTATTCCTTCATGCCTGACTCCAAAACGATGAGAAAACAGGACCTGCTCAGCTTCCACAGCTTAGCACAATTATAGCGAGCAGTGGAAACCTTGTGTTTCTGGCTCTCCCCAAGGCTCTCTTCAAAGAGAAATCCATATTACAAGTAAAATCCACTTCAAAAGAACTTGCCAAGTATCTGCAATCATTTAAAAACTCATTCCTGTATAGAACATCCTTTTGTAGCTTGATCAGCTTTGCTGTCAATCCCTTTCTTTAGGGCAGAATCATGATGTAGCAAAATTCTACTTGGAAAGAACATCAAGGAGAGCACCGGGCAAGAATGTGTTCATCAAAGAGCAGCACAGAGCAATAGAATTATAGGAGTCTGAGCAGAAAAATTAACACATTTGATGGCTAGGAAAACACAAAGCTTGGAAATTCTCCTATTGCCATATTTTATTGACAGATCAATTTCTTCTCCAAATTCTAATCATGTTTTACAGACTTCCCAGAGACATCTGATTGGCCACCAAGGGAAAATGCTGGACCAAGCAAGCCATTAATTTCATTGATTTCAGCAGGGTTTTTATATTTTTATAGTATCTATTAGATGGTATTGATTGCTCCAGGAAAAGTAGAGAGACATCCAAAGAGAAAGGTGGGAGATTTGTTGCCATGATAATTCATTAAGGAAAGGAACATTGGGTGATCTCAGCAGCATTTCAGAAATGATGGGGAAATCATTTTTCTGCATTTACTAATAGTTTTGCCATTGTTCAAGTAAAGAGATTGAGAAATTACCACTATCCTGGCCATTTGTTTTGGGAAAAGGCTCTTTGCTAATGACTCAATTGGACTTTGAAGAACAGAACAGATATTGTTCTGGGGAGGATATTGTAGGAATATCTTCCTCTTCCTCCTCCTCTTCCTCCTCCTTCTTTCAAGAAGAAAATTACCATGCATAAGATCAATAGTTTCTTTGGCTTTATAGTTTCAGGTTCTTAAAACCAGTCATCTTATTGCATTTCCATTGATCTGACATACATGCAGGGCAGCTCAATTGGGCTCAACCAAGTGTTGCAATTTAATTCTCAACATTTTGAAGCAAAATGATCGAGATAATGTAGTGGAGGAAAACTGAGCAGGGTATGGTCAAGATACCACAAAAAACAAGCTTTGTCTTTGTTTCTTCCTTGGAGGCAACATCCACAACTCCTTCCAAAATCGGATTCTACATTTTGATTTCTAGTTTCACAACTTCAGCATACAACAACTCTGTTGGAGAAATGACCTATTTCAAGTTGCAGAAGGGGAGAAGAGTCGATTTTATAGATTCATTTCAAGGAGAAATGCTCCCTGATGTTCAAGTATTATGATTTAAGGGAAAACTTTAATCCATAACTTGTGAAAAGAAATGCTTGAGAAGTTTAATTTTGGAGACTTCCATCATGAGTTAAATTGATTTGGATCTTTAAGCATTTGTAAATCTCAAATTAAAAGATGCAATTCAACACTGATTCAATAGAATTGGAAAGTCAAATCCAATTGCCAAACAAGAAACCTCTGAATTGATCAAACCCTCTGGAATGGCTTTTGTGAAGTGCAAAGGCACATTTTCCCAAATTAGTTCAAAAATCAATTAAAATTAATTAATTGGATTAATAGTTTAAATGGACTCTGATTAAAGTTCTATCCAAGCTGCATATGCCCTAATATTGGCACAAAGGTGTGATGTGGCACAAAGGGTGTGGCACAAAGGCAACACAGTCAGATAATCAAAAAGAGTCCCCTTATTATCTCCAACTTTGCCCCCGATGTCCAGGTTATGGCTTCTGGCTGGAGAAAAACTCTCCCAGGAACAGCCTTTGACTGCAGAAAATTAAGTCCAAAATAGGGTAAAAACAAACTGTAACTTAAAGTCCAAACAAGCCAAACTGAAGTAATTTGTTTGGCAGGGCAGGAGCAAGAATTTCAAACTTGAAAGAATGGCAAAACTCACATGGTTGGGAAGACGCCAGGAATAGACAACAAAAATAAAGTCATGTTTGCTTCCAACAGCCTGCCACATGCAGCTTGCTTTGTTCCCAGCTGCAGCTAATGAAGGGAATCAGAACCCTTTCTTCCCCTGTAAGCTATGTAACCCACATTGCTCTCTTCATTCCTCCCTGTGTGCCCTAGGATGAAGAGGAGGTGGGCCTTCCTCTGAATTCCCTCTCCCTTGTTCTACTTCTCCCCTGGACTCCCAGCTGGACTTTGCCCTTCCCCAGTTTCCTCCACAGCCAACTGAGCCACACTCCCACTCCATGTCAGCTGTTCAGCTTCCTCCTCAGATTCAGACTATGAAAGGGGCATGACACAAAGATAAAGTGGGGAGGAGGAGCTATTTCCTTACTCACTAGTGTATATAAAACATGTTTCTAACTTATACAGTCCTGAGCTTTCTTTTGCCAATTGGGCCTGGCACATTTGCTGGTCCATCTTGTTTTAGGTCTCTTCTGTGGATGCTTTTCAACAAGTGGGATCCATTCTAGCCATGGTGGTGCTGTGGTTGGAGTGCAGTACTGCAGACTACTTCTGCTGACTGCTGACTGGCAGTTGCCTGAATTTTGTCAGTTCGAATCTCACCAGGCTCAAGGTTGACTCAGCCTTACATCCTTCTGAGGTTGGTAAAATGAGGACCCAACTCATGAGGTCACTCAAATAAGGACCTGTTCTGTATGGAACTTGGTAGATTCCAAGTTCCTCTTTCTGATTGGCTGAAAAGGCCACTCACGGATTGGTTATTCAAGAACCAATCCGGAAAGCCCACCAAATGGCGGGAACAGTCAAAAGAGTGTCATTGGCCACAAGCCACAGGCAAGCTGCTATAAAAAGGGCTGCCACGGCTTGGGNGCGGTAACAGGCAAAAAAGTGTCATTGGCCACAAGCCACAGGCAAGCTGCTATAAAAAGGGCTTGGGCTGTTGTTCCGTATACTTTTGCCTTGCGAGTTTAATAAATAGTTGTTGTTTGGAACCCGGTCTCACGTGCTTCTTTCCGGACGGAACATTTTAGATTAACATGTTTCAATCCAGTTCATTGTGGTAGCCATAAATTTTCAATAAACCCGAGTTACTGGACAATATCTTATTGCAGTATGCGATCCAGCCCATGTATTTCTGGAAACTAAGATAAGGTCAAAGCTGGCTTTTAGATGAATTAAGAGTGCAAGTTTCTTAACTTAAAAAAATAGACACCCTTCCCAATAAAGATATATTTCATTAGAGTGCCCAAGTTACTTAGACATATGTGGTTCATTAGTTCTTAATAGTTTTGAAAATGTAAAGATGATTAAATATGCCAGTACAGATGGATGAATTTTAAAATTCTGAAGTAAGGGAAATAATTTTGACATGCAGTACAGTAAGTTATTCTTTGAAGGAGCTCCTAATTTACTTGGCCATCTGGACTAACTACATTTGGGATATAAATGGTATTTTGACCTCACCACAGTTTTGGCTGAAATCCTTTTAAAATAATTTACATTCTCACAAGGGAGAGGGGGGAAAACTCTTTTCATAGTGTTGGAAGAATTATCCTTCTGGGTTCAGTTCCCAGTGGAGAAAAAGACCCTGGAAACATGGAGGCTGTTTGGAAGG
>BHFT01021092.1:0-19201 GCA_004320025.1 Laticauda laticaudata
CACCAAACCGGCACACTCTCTCTTTCTGTTCCCTTCCGTCTCGGAGCTGTCCCAACTTCAGCAGTTTTAATGGCTGCTTCTTTGCCGCTGGCAAAAAGAGCTTCTCCTGGATCTACCAGGGACTTTGCGGTATCCCTGGGATCAACAGGACGCGCTCTTTATGATCGCTGTCTCTTCAGGATGGTTTAGATCCAATTGGACCGTCCAGGAGCAAAGATATCGGCAGCGATCTAGGACCTCCAAGTTCGCATGCTGTATCATCGCAACACCAGCTCCGCCCTCCCAACTTGGGTTGATTTTTTTCACATCTCAAAAACCTAGCACTTTAACAGAAGTGTGTAGACCTTTTATATCTATTGTAACTAAAAAGCATACAAATAAGTAGTATTAAATTTGCCAGAACGCTCAACATTTTCCAAGACTAAAAATAAAAATAGATTAAACATCCACTAATCCCTAGTACATGGCCCAGTGAGAAGGACTCAATGAGTCCAGTGAGAATCAATGGTCTACGGTCCAAACTACAAATAATCCAGGAATACTACCAATAGAATCAAAATCTATTGGGAATTGTTGCTTGAAAACATCTCAGTTTCCTTCTAGGTCAATGATCGACGTATCCTTGATGGGATGTTTGCAGTCTGTGGGGTTCCAGATATAAAATTCCGGACCATTTGCTCCACTGTAGACAAGTTAGACAAGGTAAGAACTTTATTATTAAGACAAGAATATAATTCAAGGGACTAGAACAGCCAGGGGAAAAAAATTCATTGACCATAAAATCTCAATAGCATTATTGTGGCTGCTATTAGAAAAGTTACAAGAGCAAAGAAGATAAAATTTAACTTCTCTATTCAAGAGGATAAATCAGGACATCAGGATGGACAACTGTTGAGGGATCAGAGGCCACAACTTAGGTTCCTGACCTTGCAAATTGCTTCAAAAAACCAAAATTCAGCTACTAAATTTCAGTGCTTTTTCTCAGAGTGCTGGCGGGGCTATTGGTGGCCTACCCTTGTTTTATAGACAAGAAAACTCATAAAACAATCCATTCTAATCTAAAAGCTTCGCAATGAGAAAGAACACCATTAGGCAGAAATAGTTGTGGTTTTGATTTCAATAAGATACCTTTTAACAAACATGATGAAACTCAGTAAGACAGTTTTGATTTGTCTCCCAGTAGAAATAAGAGTTCAGAGAACCAGCCTGAAAAGTTTGTATTATAATCCAACATTTATTATTCAAGGCAAAAAAATTCAACTATATTTATAGATTTAGAATGAGCAGGAATAAAGGAAGGGATATTGATTTATTTCAGTGTAGCTGAGCTATAGATCCAAATCCTTAGCTTAGATAAATGGTTCCCTTAGCCAACAGAGAAATTCTACCTCCTAACCAACAATTTTGAACTTCCAGAATACAGTGAAACTTAAGGGGGAAAAGGGAGGTTTTGAGAAATATGTGGTGATGTTTGATCTCAAAATTATATCAGTGCTTTTTTTCCAGAATGCCCAGGCTCAATTTCATAACCACAGATACAAATGCATTAGAATTAGATTTATAAATCAGAACTAATAAAGAATTAGTGAATATTGTAGTGATAGTAGAGGTTATCATATAAGGAGTCCTTTGTGCTCTCTGAGCTTGGTTGTTGTCTTGCAGATGTTTCGTTACTCAAATTAGGTAACATCATATATTCATTTCAACCCTGAGCTACAAATATTCTCCTTTATAGGGTATCAGATATTACTAAAATAGTGCCTGTACGGTTGTACAGGTAATCTTCAACTTATAATAGTTAGTCCATTCAAAGGTACAACAGTACTGAAAAAAGTGACTTATGACCATTTTTCATACTTATGATTGCAGTATCCCCATGGTCACTTGATCAAAATTCAGATGCTTAGCTACTGACTCATATTTATGATGGTTGCAGTGTCATGTGATCCCTTTTGCACCCTTCTGAACAGCAAAGTCAATGAAGAAGCAAGATCCCCTTAACAACTGGGTTACTAATTTAACAACTGTGACAAAAATGTCGTAAAATGGGGCAGAACTCCCTTAACAAATGTTTTACTTAGCAACATAATTTTTTGGTTCAATTGTGGTTGTAAGTTGAGGACCACTGGAGTGTATTAATCATAAAATTATACATTTTAATTTCTCTGAAAATAGGCCTTTGGGATGTTATTTATAACTGATTATTAGTTTATATCTCAAAAACTATAATATTTTACATAATCGTGTTTAACATTAACATTTGAAACAACTTTGTCATGTAGTTAAGGAGAAGGGGATTGTCTGTGGATGCTACTGGAAATAATATATGTGTCATAAGACCCTAGGTACCACATTGCAAACCTTGGCTTCTATGGTGATTTTCAAATGTTTTTGGTGATTCATCCAAAGTCTTCCAATTTTCTTATTGCTGTGCTAGAAGATTATAGATTCTCCATCCATTCTATAAAGCCAGGAAACACATAAAAACATTTTTCTCAGAAGTGGAATAAACAATGATTTGCTCTTTGAGAATGGTGAAAAAATTAAGAGCTCATACATGGACAAATTGAACATTTAAAGTACAGTTATGTCAGATTTGGGGAGGTTTTAAGTCCTTGCTAAAAGTATTGTAAAGAATTTTGCAACCTGTGGTTGAGATGGTTTCCCATTTTTTCTTCAAGCTGAGAATGTTAACTGTTTTTTCTTAGGATCATCGAATGTTTAAATGTATTTATTTGAGTGATTTATATAGCCACCCATCTCAACAGTGACACTCATTGGACAATGATTACCATAAAAAAATACATATAGGAATAGCATTTAGACTTGTATACTGCTTCACAGTGCTTTATAGCCTTCTCTAAGGAGTTTACAGAATCAGCATATTGCTCCCAGCAATCTGGGTCTTCATTTTACAGACCTTGGAAGGATGGAAAGCTGAGTCAACCTTGAGCCAGTAAGGATCAAACTGCAGATTGTGGGCAGAGTTAGTCTGCAATACCGCATTCTAACCACTGTGCTACTTTGCTACTACAGTACCACATTGCTACTACAAAAATTAAAATACACAGCAGCTGAGAAAAGCAATAATTCACATAGCTAAGAGATGTGCTTGCATTGCATCACCCCAGCCATTTGTGCACCCTCATACACCCTTGTGCTCCCTTACTCAACATGAACTACCTCAAGCTCTGCCATGCTTGTGTCTCCCTTGCCACCTATGCATCCTTCCTGAGTCTTGTACTTGCAGCATATCTCCCTGGACACTCACATGTCTTCCCAGCCTCACTGCATTTGCATCATGTGTCCTCCACCACAATCCACACATCCTCCCCAAGTCTTGCTGTACTCACAGCATGCTTACCCACCCACCCACTCTCTCCCTCCCTTGCCTCCCCTCCCACTCAGCAGCCACTTGCCTACCTGCCACAGACTTTATTGTTGGAATGTGGTGGGATTTATGAGGATGTGTTTGTTTACCAACTCATCCTCACTTAGCAGCAACAGGGATTGTAGAAAAGGATATTGTTCAACAATGTGGTCTTGTGAATGCTGTATGACCACATTGTTTAGCGATGGAAATTGTAGTTCCAGTTGCTGTTGTAACACCAGAACTACCTGTCTTTTTCCAATTGCAATAATAGTGAAGAAATTCATGCGATAGCAATTTTTTATTTTCTACTGGTAATATTAATTCTGCCAAAGAGGTCTTATCTCCTCCTCCCCTTTCCCCTCTCCCCCCTCAATCTTTCTACAAAGAGAAGCCAATTTTCTTGGGAGAGATAAATCTACCCTGGAGAAAAACTCTGTTCTGTAGCTCAATCTGGGTTTATGGCAATGGTAGATTTGATTTCAAGATAGCCTATAGTCAGATTTGAAGAATTATTATGAGCTGAATTCAAATAAGAGGTTATTGATTTTATAATTGCTACTGTGTCTTACCTCCTAGAAATTTAGAAGGCCTATTCATTTTCTTTGTAATTAGCTTTGCTTACTTGACAGATAAAAATTAGAGGTTGCCTGAATAGATGAACAAGCTAAAATTGTAGAGACAAGAATTTAACTCTTTTAATAACAGCAGGATCCTAATAAATTAAAGAGAACCTTGAGGCCCCTGAATAGCCATTCCTTTTGTAAAATCCAACAAACTCATTGAGAACTGGTATATAAATTATGCTTCCATGTAACTTAATAATTAATATAAAAAACTAAGGCTACTAGCGATCCTTCATTGATCTGTCTAGTTCTGTTTAACAATGTAACTACACTGCTCAAAAAAATAAAGGGAACACAAAAATAAGACATCCTAGATCTGAATGAATAAAATATTCTTATTATACTTTGTTCATTACATAGTTGAATGTGCTGACAACAAAATCACACAAAAATTAGCAATGGAAATCAAATTTAGCAACCCATGGAGATCTGGAGTTGGAGTTACACTCAGAATTAAAGTGAAAAAAACATGACAGGCTAATCCAACTTGATTAATGTCCTTAAAAGAAGTCAAAATGAGGCTCAGTGTGTGGGCCCTCCACGTGCCTGTGTGACCTCCCTACAAATGCCTGGGCATGCTCCTGATGAGGTGGCAGATGGTCTCCTGAGGGATCTCCTCCCACACTTGGACTAAAGCATCCCCCAACTCTTGACAGTCTGTGGTGCAACGTGGCAGTGGATGGAGGCGAGACATGATGTCTCAGATGTGCTGAATTGGAATCAGGTCTGGGGAACGGATGGCCAGTCCATAGCATCAATGCCTTCGTTTTGCAGGAACTGCTGACCCACTCAGCCACATGAGGTCTAGCATTGTCTTGCGTTAGGAGGAACCCAGGGCCACTGCACCAGCATATGTTCCTCACAGGGGGTCTGAGGATCTCATCTCGTACCTAATGGCAGTCAGGCTACCTCTGGTGAGCACATGGAGGGCTGTGCAGCCCCCTAAAGAAATGCCACCCCACACCATTATTGACCCACTGCCAAACTGGTCATGCTGGAGCATGTTGCAGGCAGTTCAAGACCCTGTCACGTCTGTCACGTGCTCAGTGTGAACCTGCTTTCATCTGTGAAGAGCACAGGGTGCCAGTGGTGAATTTGCCAATCTTGGTGTTCTCTGGCAAATGCCAAACGTCCTGCACGGTGTTGGGCTGTAAGCATAACCCCCACCTGTAGATGTCGGGCCCTCATATACCCTCATGGAGTCTGTTTCTGCCAGTTTGAGCAGCCATATGCACATTTGTGGCCGGATGGAGGTCATTTTGCAGGGCTCTGGCAGTGCTCCTCCTGTCCATCCTTGCACAAAGGCAGAGGTAGCGGTCCTGATCCTGGGTTGTTGCCCTCCTACGACCTCCACGTCTCCTGATGTACTGGCTGTCTCCTGGTAGTGTCCATGCTCTGGACACTACGCTGACAGACACAGCAAACCTTCTTGCCACAGCTCGCATTGATGTGCCATCCTGGATGAGCTGCACTACCTGAGCCACTTGTGTGGGTTGTAGACTCCGTCTCATGCTACCCCTAGAGTGAAAGCACCACCAGCATTCAAAAGTGACCAAACACCAGCCAGAAAGCATAGGAACTGAGAGTGGTCTGTGGTCACACCTGCAGAAACACTCCTTTATTGGGGATGTCTTGCTAACTGCCTACGCTTTCCACCTCTTGTCTATTCCATTTGCACAACAACATGTGAAATTGATTGTCAATCAGTGTTGCTACCTAAGTGGACAGTTTGATTTCACAGAAGTGTGATTGACTTGGAGTTACATTGTGTTGTTTTAAGTGTTCCCTTTATTTTTTTGAGCAGTGTAGTTGGCTGTCACCGTATTTGATGACAATAAATTATGTGGTTTTCACTTTGTAAAACAATTATCAAATTTAACAGTCTTAAATTTGATTAGATAAGTTCAATTTTAATACAGTAAGAGATAAAGCTTTCCTGTCCATTTTCTATATTGTATGATTTCATACATTTCTATTAGTTTTTCCTCTTATCAGCCTTTTTTGTAAACAAAAACGCCCCAAATATTGTTCTAGTTTCTTGTAGGTTAAGATAGAGTAGCCCCTAATTATTTTGGTAGATTTTTTTCTGCACATTTCCCAGCGTTATTGTATAGCTTTGAGATACAGTGACCAGAACTGAATACAATATTTCAAATATGATTGCCCTGTATATTTAAAAGGATCTTATTATATTGGTTATTTCATTTTTAGTTTTTTCCGAAAGATTCTTTTCAAAGAAATATTTTTTGTACCCAATTGTTGCATGTTTTTAATAGAATATTCGAAAATTATTAGTCTTCTAGACTCGGAGTGTTTAGAATCAGAGTGGAAAAAACAAGAAGAAACAACATAATTCAGATTATCTCAGGATAATAGAAGAGAAACATCCTTCATTGAAGCAGAATATATATAGTTTTATTCTTGTCTACAGATGGCTTGGGAAGATGTAAAAAATGAGATGGTTGGAGAAAAGGGATTGGCACCAGAAATTGCAGATCATATTGGTGGATATGTGAGGCTCCATGGTAAGTATCAAAACAGGTCAGATATGTCTTAGTTCTCTAAGACTTGCAGGCCTAAAACCTATATCACTCTCTTCTATCTTATTACTGGTTAAGGTGACACATAAGAGTTGACAAGAAAATAAAAGGGCACATAATGCGGAAGAAACTGGCTGGCTGCTTAGCCCACTCATGACAGGCAACACTAAAGTGTTCCTTTTAGTGTGTATTCCCCATTGTATGTTCTTCACTCTCTTGTATTACCTTCCTCTCCAATCTCTGTTCTGGGGTGGGGGGAGAAGATTGATCAAGTGCAGGGACAATGCATACTGAATGTAATGAGGATCATGTGAGTGAAAGAGATATGTAAAGATCATAAATGCATGCATAGACCACCACACAGTTGTGTTTTCAACATCCTCGTAACTTTGAATGCTTGCTGCACAAAGCATCGAGGCAGTCAGTCAGATCTACCTATATATAGGTGGTCCTTGTTTAAGATCACTTGTACAGCAACCATTTTATTTTATTTTATTATTTTTCACATATTTGAACTGCCCATCTCCTTTAAAGAGGGACTCTTTGAACTTATAATGACATTGGAGTGGTAGTTATGACCAGATTTCATACTTGCTGTCACAGTGTCTCACAATCTCAATTTGTAATCTTCTCTATCAGCTTCCCACAAGTATAGTCTATGGGGAAGCTGACAGGAAGTCAGAAGCCAAGCTTACATGAGGTCCTTGCTTAGCAACCTGCACAGTGTTTGTTTAACTATGGCTACTGGGACTGCCGTCACCAAGCATCATGGTCACATTTCAGTTTACATCTGCATCACTTTACAAGGGCATTTCCTGTTTTAGTATTGTTAAGCAAAGGACTACCTGTACTGTATGGCCTCATATTTGACTCTACAATACTTTGATATACAAAGGAGTTCATGTCACCTCAATGACTGCAAGGTGCCCAAGTCCTGAGGCTACAAAACAAGCCCAAATCATCACTTCTCCACCACCATGCTTGAAGTTTCGGAGATGTTTATGCTGATATGCTGTATTTAGTTTTCTCCATATGTAGCACTGTGATTATAACCAAACATCTCCATTTTGGTCTCATCTGTCCAAAGTACACTGTTCTGATGCAACTTGGCAAACCTAAGTGTGCTATCATGTTCTGTTTAGAGAAAAGAAGCTTTCTTCTGGCAACTTTTCCAAACAAATAATACTTTTTCAGTCTTTTTCTAATTGCACTGTCATGAACTTCAACAGCTACCTGAGATCTGTAGAATCTGAAATGTAACTTTTTTTTGCAAGTTCTGAGCATTGCAGTTTGACCTTGGGGTGAATTTGCTGGAATGTCCACCACTGCTGGGAAAATTGGCAGAATATAGAAAATTGTCTTGAATGTTTTCTACTTGTAAATAAACTTCCTCACTTTAGAATGATGGACTTTAAATTGTTCGGAAATGGCCTTGTAACCCTTCTCAGATTGATGGGCAGCAACAATTGCTTCTCTGGGATCATTCCTGATGTTTTTACTGTTTGGCATTGTGTTAATCCACTCCTCAATGCTGGAGATCAACAAACTCCTAAAATTTTGGCTTTTATAGAGGTCACATTTGCTGATGATTAATTGATCAAGGGCACTTGATTAGCAGCATCTGGCTGCTACTTAGACTCTTCATACCAGGGGTGGGATACAAATATTTTTACTACTGTTTCTGTGGGCATGGCTAGGTGGGAGCCGCTAGGTGGGCATAGCCATGTGACTGGGTGGGCATGGCCTTTTTTGGCAGCAAACCCCCCCACGTTCCTTTTGGGGGGGGCTCCTGGGCCTCAGGAAAGCCTCCTGGGAGACCTTTTTTGCCCACAGGAGGCTTCCTTGAGGCACAGGAAGCAAAAAATGGAGAGCAGAGGGGCACAGCACACACACACAAACATACGTGCACCCCTTTTTGCCTCCTGGGCCTCAGGGAAGCCTCCTGGGTGAATCAGTAAGACAGCAAGGAGGATCCCGGCACAGCTGATCGTCGGAACAGCTAATCATCTGCAGGGGGGGGGGGAAGAATNTCTGCAGGGGGGGGGGGAAGAATTGCATTGCATAAGAAATAGAAGAAAAAAAAGAGTTGAATGAAAGAATAAAGCTGCTGAATCATTCATACAGGCATCGATCCTGCATGTCTTATTTCTACAGGTGGGCTCAGTTTAATTGAACAATTGCTCCAAGATCCAAAGCTATCACAAAATAAACTAGCTCAGGAAGGGCTTGAGGAAGTGAAACAGCTATTCAAATATTTGGATCTTTTTGGCATTTCAGATCAGGTAAAGTTCTATTCTTTGTTCTTCTAATTACATTGAGTTGAATGTTTCTGTTCTGTTTATGAAAGTTTTAAATTGTTTTACAGATTTCCTTTGATTTAAGTCTGGCTCGTGGTTTGGATTACTACACTGGAGTAATATATGAGGCTATCCTTCTCCAGGAACCAAATGATCGTATGGAGGAGTCTGTTGGTGTTGGCAGTGTTGCTGGAGGTGGCCGTTATGATGGGTTAGTAGGGATGTTTGATCCCAAGGGTCGGAAAGTGCCTTGTGTTGGAGTCAGCATTGGCATTGAACGGGTCTTTTCTATTATGGAACAAAAAATGGAGGTAAAGATTGATTGCTTTTTTTTTACTTGAAAGCTTCTCTCTGATTAGATTAGATTTTCTAGAAGTGGGTAAAATGTTTGAAGTCAAAATGTTCTAACTTCTGGCCAAGTATATCCCAGGTCAGATATCTTCTGATCAGGAAACAGAAATGAAATGGTCAGTGTCAGGAAAATAAGATGTTTCCTTCTCAAAATTTTTTCCACATCTCTACTGTTTTTTCTCTCTGTGAGTTTCTGTGTTCTTTACCATTTATGAATTCTCTTGTTTCAGAAACCTAAGTCCAAATGCATGTTTTGTGTATTGAGTTCTGGACCTGATTTACAATCAGATTATCCCTCATCATTAGTAATTTGCATTCAGTGAAACTGATGTTCTGTAAATGACTATCCCTCCATGACAGCCATTTCTCTAGCAGTACTCATATCATGTCAGATGACCAAATGTGTACTATCTGTTCCCAAAGATAGAAATGGATGGATGGATGGATGATAGGTAGACAGACAGACAGAATCATAACATAATGATTAAAAATATAACAAAAACTTCTCTTTTGTAAGATTAGATGAGTAGGCTGCATTAAGCCAGGCATATCTTAGGAGAAAGGGTGTTTCATAAGGCAACAGGTGCTAAAGAGAAAATGTGCTTCTTAGTGCTTACTAAGTCAAGATTTAAGGAAAGAGCCCATCCCCACCTGGTGGAATGGGTAGATTACCTCTGGAAACCTCAGATAGCCTGGCCCCATAACATTATATAATGTTAGTGTTTTAACCAACACATTGAATTGAAACTGAACTGAACTAAACTGAATTGAAGAAAGAGACAATAACAGAGTACAAGAAGATAGGGAAGAAACAGGGAGGATAGGAACACTTTTTAAAAATCCAGGCAGGAAGTTAAGAGCTAAGAGCAAAGCACCTCCTAAAAAGTAACCTGTGAATTCAACATTCTTTGTGGAGAAAAAGTAGCCCTTCCTTTTGTTAAGCAGTGCCATCTCAGTAGCAAAACAAACATAGTCATGAAAACAGAAGCTAACATTATTGTGGTTTATAAAATGTTTCATGTATATTTTTTATTTTTATTGTACAATATTCTTGGTTATGTGTAAAATTTCTATATTTACAATAATAGCTTACTGTCTGGGTACAATCTGAAGAATCTCTGTTGAATATAGATAATAAATCTTATACACATAATAGTAACTATTCTCAATAGCTATTCACCTTCACCTTCACTTATCCTTATTAAATATTTTGCGTTATTTAATTAGGCCCTCTGTTCAATTTTATCTGTAATCTGTAATTTTATCTGTTAATAATATCAAACATTATAAACATCACATTTATAACCATTAACCTCCAAATAATCATAAGGTTTACTTATATTAATTGTTCAGTGTTCTTTATTCAGTTACACAAATTACTTCATCTTTGTGTACATGTCCAGATTTCTAACTTCTGCAGCTATTTCCTAACCATTAATAAAATAATTCCCAAATTAAAAAGTAATATTTTCCCCATTTCTAATTTCTATCTTTATACTAATTCTTAATAGTACAACTCCTGTGTTAAACAATATTCTGCATTTATCCCTTGTCTCTTATCTGTTTTCGTATCTCAACTCTTGCTGATTTCTTGACACATCTCCCATACACTTCCCATGGGATCTTGTATCTTCTTGTCTCGTGTATGATCTAAGTATTTCTTCTATCTCTACTGCTTCTTCACTCTTTTGAACCTTCAATAAATATTTCAATGATCTTCTCCTCACTTCAGGGGTGTCTTTCTGGGTATCCCCTTCTAGCTTTTGATCCCTTAAAATGTAATTCACTCCAGACTTCCGGTAGCAACAACACAGTGAAGCAGACGGGGAAATGGAGCTCCATTATTCCCACCCGATATCGCCTGTCTGGAGACCTTCAATGGTCAGAATTAACCCTGGAGGGGTGGACGAAGGTAGAGGAGAAGCCCCGAAGACTGCATGGAAAATGGCAATCTCCCATCAGAACTAGGGAAACAGGAGCCAACAGGAGAAAAGACGGTCAACATGGCCGACTCAAAGCTGTGACAGCTTGGTAAGAGACAGGAAGGGAAAAATCAAGGAGCAGTGTGGCTGTGCTGGATCAGAACTTGCTAACTTTCTGCAAATGAACCCATCTTGATTTAAATATTAAAACTTTTAGAAAAATTAAACAAAAAAAAAAAGGTGGAGCAGGATTTCTGCTCCCCCAAAATAGGAGCAACTAAGTTTTTAGAGTTATTGACAAATTTGAAAAAGAATAGCAGAAATGACCATAAAGGAATTAAGTTTGAGTTAAAGGTAAACCCGGACGTTTGATTTGGAACGCTTAAAGGGAAACTTGTTGAGCACTTAAAAGAGAGTAAGGGTGCCATCTACTGACCAGAAGAGTGTGTAAGAAGAAGTGATGGTGGTTTTTCTATAAAGACCCATAAAGACTCCATAAAGATTCTTGAGATATCTAGAGACAATAAGTGAGGACATTGAGCAGTTCGAGTTGTGGAAAATTGGAAAAAAGAAGAGGAAGTATCCACAGTGAACATGGAATTGTGCTTGCATCTAGGTACTGTTTTGAAATGAAAGCTTGGTGAACTGGTGGGTTTGGGAGCCTTGGTGGATTGCAGATTTTGATTCTTAAAGGGAAAAGAAAATATTGGTGGCTGCTGAGAGGTAAATCATACAGTATAAAAAAGAAGAAAAGAAAAGATACAGCAACAACTGCAGATACTGGATTTATAGGCATGGATGGTGAAAATACAAGCTCTTGACTGAGGAGAGATATATAACATAAAAAAAATCCACTAAAGTGAAACTAAGAATCAGCTTAGATGGACATTGGACATAAATGAAATCTCTTTGTTTTTGGCTAGCATAAAGAAGGAGATATTCTAGATCCCTGCTAGAGACTGAGGATTATAATAATAGCAGTGTAGACAGATCTACATGAATTATCAATTTAAACTGTTGGAGCAAGAAGAATAGAGGAAGCACCTACCTTTAAGGGAATTATAAGTAATCAATGGACTTGATAGGACTATTAATTCTGTAGACTAAAGATATATTTTTGTTAAACGATGGTGAGTGGGAACTTTAGATTGTGCATACATTTTTATAGATACAATTCCAGAGAACTGAAGGAGATATATTTGGGTGTTTGGGAAATAATATTTCTTTGTGTAGATATAATTTTTTGTCTTTCCCATTTTGATAAGCTTTCTGAGGGTAGAGATGACAAGTATATGGAATATGTCCAAGATAGGAAAGAAAGCCTATCTATAGCCTCTATACCCTCATCAGCAACATCAGCATCAAGCCCATCCAATTAAAGAGCAATAGAAAGCATGCTAGATTTGGAGAAACCAAATTCCCTTCAGAGTCTGCAAGCAATGCTACAATCAAACCAAGAAGCCATGACCAAAAGTCAGGAAGGTGTATCAAAAGATCGGGAAATTTCAGCAAACTATAAGAATGAACAGAGGATACAGAAAATAGAAATAAAGGCTGAGCAAACCAAAAAAATGGAAGAAATGGATCAAAAGCTATCAAAAGCTAATAGAGAATTAGAAGAGACAGTAATTTTTCTAGAGATGGAAAAGGTGGCCTACTACCAGAGATTCCAGAATATCATGGAAGAGAAAGAGGAAGACCTGGCTGATTTGATGACAGAGCTGCTGGCTGGAGCACTTACAGAAAAATAAACAAGACGTACAAAAGGAAATAGACAAAATATTTAGAATCCATACAAATTATGCAAGAAGACATAAACTACCAAAAGAGGTCCACTTGAGATTTACCAAAAAGATGTTGAGAGATGAAACATATAAAAGAACTAGAGATGAGCCTTTAAAGTATGAAGGGGGAGAAATTGTGGCTTTAAAACAGATCTCTAGGAGAGTCAGAGAACAGAGAAGAGAATACCAATTTTTGACAGCAACAACTGATTAAATATAACGTTATGACTGATATCAAAAAGAATTCTGGTTCATCTATGGGTTTCATTTCTTTGTCCATGGCTTCTTTCCACTTCACTTATTCAATTTTTGGAAATGCCAATACTTCCTTATAGTTCCTTGGCTCATACCACACATTACACATCTTCACTTCACAAGCAGAATGCCTATCAGGTGGAATCCCTTTGTTCAGTTGCTCTTACCTGCATGGCATTGACTGCTCTTGTGTTTCAACCCTCTCTGGCTTCATATCTGAGTCATCCTCCTCTCCTGACTCCTTTTCTACTTTTGCAACTTCTCCTCCCTGAATGCTGACACCATCACTGAGTTACTATCACGAAGTAGATCATTCCAAAAATTTGCATCAATTCTATTCCAGTTTTAATCTGCAAAGCTAGCAGACCTGGAAATCACTATTCTCTTGCTCCCATCACTAAAGCAATAGCTCTTTGAGTCAGCCTCATAGCCCATAAACCTGAGCTTTTTAGCCTTTGGTTGACCTTTTCTCCTGATCGTTTTTGGAATATGCACCCATGCATTGCTTCCAAACACACTAGATGTGCCAGAGATGGTTTTCTCCCATAGAGCACTGAATATGAAGTATTAATGGCAGAACTTCACAACCTATTAATTAAATAATTAGCAGTCAACTTGGCTTCACCCTAATATGACCTGCTCAGGCCAGAATCCTCCAGCAGTGAGTCCTTCATGGTTTGTAGGACACCATTCTGCCTCTCAGCTACACTATTTTCAGCTGTGTATGAATTTGTGCATCTGTGTTTTATTCCTAACTGTCCCAACCACTGTTGAAAACTTGCTGACATGAATTCTGAACTTCTGTCAGTTTGCAGCTGACATACCTGTTGTTTATACGTTCTTTCTATGAAGCTTACCCATTGCTTACATTTCTTTAGCACCTCTATTTTACTCTTTAGTAAATAGCAGAACCCAAATCTGCTGTAGTCATCTACAATGACCAGCAGATACATTGCTCTTCCCAAACTGGCTTTTATCGGCCCAACCAAATCTGCATGTATCAGCTCTAGAGCTTTTGTTGTCTGTATTGTGCTACTTTTGCTTACTGAGAATGCCTTGGATATTGATTTATATATTGCACAGTCCAAGTATGCCTTACACCCCTTTAAATTTAAACTCTTCAAACTGTTTGCAAAACTCTGAAGCTGGGATGGTCAAGCTTTCTATGCAAGAGATGAACACATGAATCATGTTGTGCCACATTTCCAAATGTTTGGGCACATTGAACCTTTTGTCCCTGCAACACATAAAGATTGTCCTGTTTTATGCCCTGTGCACATACACTTCTATTCCTTTTTATGAGACACTTCCCATTTACAAATGTGGTCTCAAACCCCTTTTGGTCTACACTAAATTATGCTCCAATATGTTACTAAACTTTTCCTCCAAACATGGAATCAGCACACTGTCTTGCTGTGACTTTAGCCTTCTGGCCATTTGCGAAGGATACAGCATCTTTTCTAGCTGGATCCATTCTGAAAAACAATTTCTGAAAAAAACATTCTGAAAAAAAATTAACAATTGTTTGACTAACCCCACTGTCTATTAACCATTTGTCTCTACTATTACAAGTTGCTAATTTTTGCAATAGCAGCTTGTTCATCTGTTGTTTTTCTTCCTTGCAAACAGTCTTTCTTCAAATGATTCTTATCACCACAGATGAAACACCATCTTTTTTGCTATTTCTTCATAGAAAATATTTGCTGGGCTCTCTGGTCTTTGCAGACATCCTGTCTGTTGCCTTTCTCTATCTGTTCCTTGGGCCCCCACTCAGGAATTTTCCCTTGTGGCATCTTCTAAAATGGTGTTTGTTTTCTTCAAAAATCAAATAGGCTTTAAGGGCTTCCATTCATAAGTCCTGTTCTGGTTTGCACTCAAAAACAGCTGAAACAATGTCCCACATTTCATCAAGACTATTTAATACCAACAGCACCTTCTGAGATTCAGGAATCTGCATTCCACACTGTTGCAACTCAATAAATAGAGTCCACAAATGCAGCAAATGCTGCTCCACACTCGCTTGTGGCTGTAGCCAGACTCTATACAATTGTCTCAATAATTGTACAATATTGCATGTTGATGCACTCACATGCACACTTCTCAATTTCAGCCAAACCTCATTTGCAGTCTTTAAATCAACTACATTCAACAATTGTTCATCGTCTAAACTTAAGATGATGTAGGCCAGTGCCTTATCATGCTTCCTTTGATCTGCTGCTGCTAATGGTGCATGGGATGGATTAATAACAATATCCCAAAGCTCCTTAGCCTTCAGGAAGCATTCTGTTTTGCAAGCCAAATAATATAATTCTTCTGTCCCGATGGAGACAGAGAGTTCTCCTTTAACTCAACAGCCATCCTGCAAGCCTTCTCAGCCTTGTTTTCTTTTCCTTTTAACACAGCTTAATTACAGTTCAGTCTTCCTGTGTGCTTGGTGTGCTCTGGGCCCATAACCTGTCAGAGTTTGCAGCAATCCAACCAGTGCACAAGTAAATAATTCAGCAGGATTCATTTATAGAAGAAATTTGTTTATATACAATAATATAAAATATGGTGCATGTTTACAATATCCATGCCGCTCTTGCAACGTGGTAGCAAGTACAAGGACAAGAAGCAGAAGCAATCAGAACTACCAGAGTCACAGAAGCTCTATTTATACAGACCAGTTACCTTAAGCCATGCCCAGTCTCTAGCCATCTGGCATGGCTCACAACAGGTGCTGTTTCTTAGTCAGAAAACAGTTCCCATTGGCTGACTTATGTCTATCCCAGTTTATAATTTCTTATATACTGACAAACTACAGATATATCAGCCAACATCAATACCTGGGAAGATCCTGGATAAGATTAATAAGCAACAGATCTGTGAAACCCAGAAGCAAGCAACGTTATAACCAGAAACCAGCAAGGGTTGGTCAAAACAGATGATGTCAAACAAATCCTGTTTTATTCTTTAACAAAGTGACTAAATGAGTGGACCAGAGAAATGCTGTGGACGTAGTATACCTTGGATTTCAGTAAGGCATTTGACAAAGTAGATCACAATCTACTTCTTGGTTAGAAAAATATGGAATTGACAGCATCATCATCAGATGTATTAGTAACTGGCTGACCAACCACACTCAAAAATGTAATCCTTAATGGAACTACATGGAGGGAAGTAAATAGTGTGGTATCCCAACATTCCATTTTAATTCCAATACTCTTCAATATCTTCATAAATAATTTAGATGAGAGAATAGCCAACACCCAGAAGATAAGCTGAAAATCCAGAAGGATCTCGACAGACTAGAGCAGGGGTCTTCAAACTTGACAACTTTAAGACTTGTCAACTTCAACTCCCAGAATTCCTCCTCCAGTCATGTTAGCTCAGGAATTCTGGGAGTTGAAGTCCACAAGTCTTAAACTTGCCAAGTTTGAAGATCCTTGGACTAGATCATTGGGCCCTATATAACAAAATGAAATTCAGTGATGAAACAAATGAGATTTTACACTTAAGAAAAAAACAAATGCACAGGTATAGAAAAGGTGGTACCTGACTGAACAGCAGTAATTGCGAGAGGGATCTAGGAGTCCTAGTGGTTAGCCACTTAAATATGAGTCAGCAGCGTGTTGCAAATTTACAGACAACACCAAGCTGGCAGGAATCGCCAGCACCCCAGAAGATAGGCTCAAGTCAGAAGGATCTCAACAGATGTGAACACTGGGCCCTGAAATGTTACATCCAGTTTTGGTCACCACAATGTGAAAAAGATGTTGAGACTCTAGAAAGAGTGCAGAGAAGAGCAACAAAGATGATTAGTGGACTGGAGGCTAAAACATATGAAGAATGGTTGCAGGAATGGGGTATGTCTAGTCTAGTGAAAAGAACTAGGATGCCATGATAGCAGCATTCTGATATTTAAGAGGCTGCCACAAAAAAGATGGGGTCAATCTGTTCTCCAAAGCACCTGAGGGCAGGACAAGAAGCAATGGATGGAAACAAATCAAGGAGAGAAGCAACCTAGAACTAAGGAGAAACTTCCTGACCAAATAATTAACCAGTGGAACAGCTTGCCTTCAGAAGTTGCGGGCGGTCATCACTGGATGTTTTTGAGAAGAGATTGCACACCCACTTACCTGAAAATGGTATAGAGTCTTCTCCTTGGTTGGGGGGGTTGGACTGGAGGACCTCAGGGGTCCCTTCCAGCTCTATTATTCTGTCTCGGTATTCTATTATTCTTTCTATGATCACATGTATACATCCCATCAAGCCAAAGAAAGTCCGAAATGGTATAGGATCTTCTGCCTTGGGCAGGGGTTAGATTAGAAGACCTCCAAGTTCTCTTCCAACCCTATTATTCTATGATGTTGGAATACTTTTGGAAAGTTTTAATCATTATGCAGTAAGCTTGGGAGATGAACCAAGTTTGTATGGTTCTTTGGAACATCAACAGGATGGGAACCATCATAGTAATTTATTAAACCTGAGTTGCATGTATGAATTGCAGCAATATTTGTATTATATTTCTATAAATCTCTTGTCTCCTCATCTCTTTTTTTCTCCATCAGGCTTCTGAAGAGAAAATCCGAACAACAGAGACCCAGGTGCTTGTAGCATCTGCTCAAAAGAAACTTCTTGAAGAAAGACTAAAGCTTGTATCTGAGCTATGGGATTCAGGAATTAAGGTGCATCTTAATCATATCTGGATCAAGCCAATAATTAGAATTCTAGGTTTAGAATTCTCAGTTTAGTCACAAAGAATCCTAAGTTTGCCTCAGCAATCTGTTCTATTTAAAACCTGATAATTTAACCCAATTAACAGTGTCAGTTTGATCATCTTATAATGCAACAAGTATCAGCTTCTCGGCTAACACTACATTCAGAGTTATACAGATACTCCAAAATTACGTATGACCCTGTTTCAAAGTTACAAGAGTGCAGTGCCTCTATGGTCATTTGCCCTTACAACTGACCACAGGAGTGCCCCTCCAATTCTCTTTCCTCTCATCTCACCTTGCCAAGATCCTGCAGCACTTGTATCTGCTCCCCACATGCCTATCACATATCACATTCATTTTTTGAAGCTCCCTGGACTTCATGTTGGAGAAGGCAGGCAGAGGCCATGCATCCCTGAGCTGTGCAGAGACAACCCTAAGGCAGCTGCCATTGTGTCACACTTGCTCATAGGCAGGGAGAAAGTGGCAGTTGCCAGACAAACTTATTCATTTTTTTGCTTTAACAGGGTCTGCACATGACTGCAGAAGCTTCTGAACACCAGAAAGTTTCTGCAGCGCTGTGCAGATCTCATTAAGGCAGCAAAATGAAACAGTTTGTCCTTGGGCCATTTCCAGAACTGCCCATGTGGCTGCACAAAGAAGCAATCCATTCCAGCTCTCTGAAAGGCCTCAAAACTCTTCAAAAATTAAGTGCGGAGGAGGGTGTTTGGCCTGAGGGGTGGGAATTAGGCCACAAGCCTCAGGGGACCCAATGGGAGTGAGAAAAGGGCTGTTGGGACACACTGTTATGTGTGGGAAATAGAGCATACAGCATCTCAGGCAGTGGAGAACACCTTGGGAGTCAGGTGGGTCTGGGCCTGTGCTAGACCTCCAAGGATCTCCCCCACCCAGGAGACATCTCACACTTCATTTAATAATCCAGGTGTTAATTTAATGATTCATTGGGGAGAGCGGGGATGGGAAGGTCATGAGGTGATAATGACCTTATCAACCTGTGATAGTACCATAATAGGCCGGCACCATTACAATCATATTTCAAGGGCTAACTTTGTGAGGATAACCATAAAATAGCATACATTTGTTATTTGATTGTTTGAAGTTTAGTCCATGTGTTTCATCAGTGGAGAATACATTCACCTACCCTGGGAAGGTTTATAAAACATTCAGAGCTAACAACATACCAGCTCAGAAGAAAGTTTCAGTTGATCTTTCACTCTTTTGTTTCCCCAAGCCCAACCCCTCTGACCAATCCACTAGTAACTGTGAGGTGGAAGCAGATAAAAAAACCACCAAAAGATTCCTTGATCCAAGGAAAACAAGGTTTTATTCACGTGTCTG
>BHFT01021093.1:0-18067 GCA_004320025.1 Laticauda laticaudata
TCCAACGGATGGCAAGCTTTTTTGTCCGTTTTACATCCTCTTTGCATCCGTTGGTGCAGTGGGACATGGGTTTTAGAAAGCTGTTTTCTACCAACTCAGGGCTGGTTCCTTCTAGTGTAGTGTTGTCAACAGTTCTGCGAATTTTCAGACTTTTTTTTTTCTTATATTAAGTAACTCACAGTTTTTCCTAATCTTGCAAAGGCAAAATATGTGCTAAACTTAATAACTTTTATTTCCAAAATCGGTTTAGCTATACTGGGGACTTCAAGTTACAGTGGACAACATTATTATGTTTATGTGAGAAGGTAATTTGGATACTAACTCATTTTGTGAAGGTGTGCCTTTCTTTCAGAAAAGGGAAAAATAGTAACATAATCCTTCCTCATTATATGTTAGAAAGTTTTTTTTTTTCTGATTCACCTGTTACACATATTCCCTTAACCAATGCAGCATGACTGTTTGGTCTCCTACTTAATTAAAATTAATTTGCTATGTATTTCCTCTTCTTAAAATTCCTGTGATTGGCATCTTTATGTAGTCCAGAAATTATCTTAGAGGTAGAAGATTTTAGATTACATAAAAACTTAACTTCACTTAGTTAGTGGGGTTTATTTTAAGTAGACATATAGACATTATATCAGTGTTTCTCGAACTTAGCAAGTTCAAGATTGGAGACTTCAACTCCCAGAATTCCCCAGCAAGCAAGGAGTTGGAATGCACACTTCTTAAAAACTGCTTAGGCTGAGAAACGCTGCACTTTTTCAAAAATAGTATCAATGAAGAAATGTATAATTACAAAAGTAGGGAACTTCTCCATATTGGCACCAGCCACTTCTCAATAGAGATACTAAGGTCCATTGGGCAGCTAATAAATTCAAATGAATAAATACTCCTTTACTTGTATAAAATACAGGTAGTCCTCGACTTGCGATCACAGCTGAGCCCAAAATTTCTGTCATTAAGTGAGAAATTGGTTAAGAGAGTTTTCCCCCATTTTATATTTCTTGCCACGGTTAAGTGAATCACTGCAGTTGATAAGTTGGTAACCTGGTTGTCAAGTGAATCTGGCTTCCCATTGACTTTGCTTGTCAGAAGATCACAAAAGGGGATCACATGACCTTGAGACACAGCAACGGTCCTAAATATGAACCAGTTGCCAAGCATCTGAATTTTGATCCCCTGATCATGGGAAGTCTACAAAGGCCACCTGTGAAAAATGGTCATAAATCACTTTTTTCAGTGCCATTATAATTTTGAATGGTCACCAATGAATTGTTGTAAGTCGAGAACTACCTGTAAGGCTTCTCACACAAGGATCTTTCAATTTCTAAATGATTGATCTGTTTACTTCATTTATTTGCATTATTTTCACATCATTTGCTTTTTTATACTGAAATGCAGTGGTGGGATTCAAAATTTTTTACTCCTGGTTCTGTGGGCGTGGCTTGGTGGGCATGGTTTAGTGGGCATGGCTTGGTAGGCATGATGTGGCGGGCATGGCAGGAGAAGAAAACTGTCAAATCTCCATTCCCATCTCACTCCTGGGGGAAGATTACTGCAAAATCCCATTCCTTTCTCACCCCACTAACCTAATTTCCAGCTCCGTTCTCCTGTGCAGGGTAACAAAGGAAGACCCAGCCGATCAGCTAGGATTCGGGAGGCAGAGAATAGTTGGGGGCAGGACCAATCAGAGGTGGTATTTGCCAGTATTTGCCAAATTACTCAAAATTTCCGTGACTGGTTCTCCAGAACTGGTTAGAACATGCTGAATATCGCTTCTGCTGAAATGTATCATATTAAGTACTCTGTCCTGGTATTTCTTATGAATGAAGAAAGATGATAAAAATTAAACTATCTAAAATAAAGTAAGCTAAAAATTTCATTTAAGCTAAAATTACTAACCCGTTTAGATCTCACTAGACTACTTTTATCCACCATGTATCATGGTCTTATCTCTGTGTGTGATTTGTCTTTTTGCATATTTCTTTCTTTCTGCTATCGTGTACAGCTTGCTTTTTCATTTAGTAAAAACACAGGGGATTCTGTTAAACATTTTTATCTGTGCTTTCTCATCTGCAAACATCAACTAAGACACAAAAGAAAGTGACAAGCTCCAGTTACTGCTCTTTGGTCAAGAGTTAAGTGGGTAAGGACAATTCTCTTTATGTATGATGGATGTTAAACAATTACTAAACTTAAATTGCAGAAACACAGCTGGAAAGGGACATGTAGGCTGCTCAGGAAGATAAATGAATATGACAGTTTATTAAATATACAAGGTTATTGTTTGATACTGCTGTGCTGTCTTAGAAGGAAGCACTGGATTAATATTACTTAGAGACAAGTCAAATAGTACCAAAGTGCAGGAGGAAATTTATAGTATGCAGAGAATTTCAGCTAGAAATGGATAATGCTGACAGGACACTGCAACATTTTGAAATGATGCTCCACTTTACAGAGAACATGACTATCTCCTCTTTTTTAAACAACAAAGGCTTGCATCATGATAGCACAATGCTGAAAGATCATGCAGGTTTCTGTGATCCAGACTATGTAATAGGTTAATGTGAAGCCAAAATTTTGGAAGTGTTTGTCATCAAACTTAATGAATGGTAAGAATTATAAAAATGTAAGCTTTAGGTGTGTTTTAATACAACTGATGATACAGCTGAAAAGCAATGAACAATCTGACAACTAAAATCCAAAAGTTAATGGGAATTACTGTCCATTTGATCAAAATAATTTAGTGTTATATTCCTAAATGCTATTGTTTTTCTCTAAGAGACATTTCCGCTCCATTTTTGGTTATCTAAGTGTTTCAAACAAGCTGTCCAGTAGGCCATGCCTCTAGTAGGCATTCGTATACAAGTAGTCCTGTGCTCGATAGAATGACAATTGAGTCCAAATTTTCTATTGCTAAGTGAATCATTTGTTTAGTGAGTTTTGCTCCATTTTACAACCTTTCTTGCCACAGTTGTTAACTGAATCACTGCAGTTAGTAACACAGCTGTTAACTGAATGTTGCTTCCCCATTGTCTTTGCTTGTCAGAAGGCTACAAAAAGTGATCATATGACCCTAGGATACTGCAACTGTCATAAATACATGCCAGTTGCCAAGTGCTGAAATTTTCATCATCTGTCCATGGGGATGTTGCAATGGTCATAAGTGTGAAAAACAGTCATAAGTCATCTTTTCAGTTCTGTTCTAACTTCTAACGGTCATTACACTAATAGTTGTAAGTCAAGGATTAACTGTACCAAGGAATGGAACCCAAATCATGTATTAATGGCACCAGAAAATATTTCCATATAGATTTCTGACCCACTATGTACAATTTCAGGAATGGCTTTGGACTTCAATGATCCAAAGCCAATATCACCTGTTTGGGAGATGATTCCATTTGATTAAAAATATAGCAAAAGTGGTACTTTTCTTTGAACTGGTATGGCTGTTCATATTTTCAAAGTGACCTGTTATCCCAGTACTGGTAATGTTTATCTTACATGTTCAAACTCTTGTGTCAAGTCAACCATTAAACTGGCCTTCAAAATCATACTTTTTCAAAGGAGCTCTTCCTTTCTCCAACCCACCCACCACTGCAACATGCACCAACAGCTACACCACTTGAGAAAAATATTTGGCTGTAAATTTGTCAACATGCTGTCCTTCAGAATTCAAGAGCTTTTTTAGAAGATTTTTGTGCCTTTGTTATGTTTTCCCAGTTGCTTTTTCCTTGCATAGTTTCCCACCACAGTATCTTCTTCAGAATTCATTTTGCAAAACCTGTAATGCACAAAATATAAAGAAAAACATGGAAGGGAGCACGAGTGATTTAATAGGGATAAGGAAATACTTGGCCAAAATTTACCCTAGCTATGAAGACTGGAAACTGATTCTTTGCACTCTCCCACAATGAGCTGCAGAGAAAAAAATGTGAGCAATGATTAGCTCAAGATATTTTTCACAGTTCTATTGATGGAGTAGTGTTTGCTCAGATACAATTTGACTGTTCTCTTCAGGCCCGGTCCCACTGGACTTACGGATGCAAAGAGGATGTAAAACGTTAAAAAAAGCTTGCCATCCATTGGAAAACGCTATGCATCCGTTGTGTACTCATTGCATACGTGTTTCATACGCACTANTCCACTGCGATTTCATCCACGCAAGAAGTTTTGAGCTGCACAAAACTTTGTGAACGGATGAACTTTCTGCCGTGTAGTACATTAGTAGCATGGAAATAGAAAGGATGCACAGTGAACGGTTTGCATCTGATATATATACGCGCGGCATCCCCTTTCTTTCCTTTAGGCGTACGTGATGCATCCGCTTCATCCGCTAAGTGTCCGCTTCGAAATTCTCCCCCGGAACCACTTCGGAGGTGTCATCCACTTCCATCCACTTTCATCCAGTAGGCTTCCTATGAACATCCGTTTAACATCCCCGCTACATACTACCCATGTCCATTCTATTCCATTCTTTTCCATTCTGTTTATGCAAATTTTTGCCACTTTTGGGAGTGGATGACAATAGATGGAGCCACCCCCGAAATTTTGCTCGTCCGCTGTGTCCTTTATGCATACTTTTTGTGTCCGTCGGCCAATGGAACCGGGCCTTTAGATTCCTCTTCTTTACAACCAAGATCAACATCATCTTATGTGGAAATTGTGCAAATTCTGGAATCCTGCTCAAGGTTGGTCATCCCCTTGTCATTTCCTTATGGAGTAAGGTAATGCACTTTACATGGAACTGCACAATGGACCACCTAGAAATTTCAACTGGTCTAAAATGTGACAATGTAGGTAGATTAAAAACAAGATTATACAGTTTTGATACACACTGTTGTCAATCCCACTCAGTCATTTCACTTTGTTAGTGCCTTAAGGCCCAGTCCCACTGCACTTAAGGATGCAAAGAGGATGTAAAACGTAAAAAAAAGCTTGCCATCCGTTGGAAAACGCTATGCATCGCATCAGTTGTTGTACTCACTGGGCATACTGTTCATATGCTTACTCGCGAGCATCTGTCCACTGCAATTCATCCGCGCAGAAAGTTTTTGAAGTTTGCACAAAACTTTTGAACGGATGAACTTCCACCGGTAATGATGTATATCCACACATATATAGTGGGCAACAAAACTTTCTATGTCGCATTATCATCAGTTAACGTCCGCTGTATCCTCTCTGCCATCCTCTGGCCATCCCTCAACTTACATCTGCTGCAAGAGAAAACGGAAAGAGGGAGAACAAAAGTTACACGGAAACTCTACACAGCGTTAGTAGCACGGAAATAGAAAGGATGTAAGCGTATGCATCTCGAATATAAAATATTCAAAACGGACAAAACGTTTGTATCTGGGATGTATCTCGTATATTTACGATGTCTGGAGATGTCTAGAGTATGTAGAAGGCCCCATAATGGACAACGCGATATTTTTTCCATAAAGGGGGAGAAAATCATCTGGATCGCTGGGATGGTGGACCATACAGTCCACTTTGGTTGCACTGGAGGTTTATCTATCCCAATAACTATCCTTATCTGTCCCACAAAACATGCAAAGGCTTAACCATTTTTTCAAAGTTTTCACCAACACTTTATTAAGTAAAAAAATGAACCAAGTAACTAAGTGTCTTAAGCAAAGATAACCTTTATTAACTTTCTTAGGTAAAAACTTTATGACTTATTAAATAAGCAAATGAACCAAGTAAACTGTATTAAGTGCCTAGATAAATAAAGATAAACTTATTAACAAAGTAAACAACTCAGTCTCTGAGACATTCTGAGTTCACTCTGAGTCATGTCCATGGTCTCAGCTTTTAAGCGGGCAGTGACTGTGGATGTGGCGTTGGCTTGAGTGCTGATCTGAGGCAACCATTGGGGTGCTGGCCCCGAGGGTACAACAGGCAGTGGTGTGTTCAGGAAGCTATCCGAGAGCTGACTCAGTCCCGTGAGGTTGAGAGGCCCTTCATCAAGGACTTGAGATGTCAGGGCCCAATGCTGATGCAGATTGTCCGTTGAGGGCTTGGCTGTGGGGTGGAGGAAGAGGAGTATAAGTGGGGCTGTCTGGGTCTGCAGCTGGTGAGGGTGGCGTCTGTGGCGTCCGATGAACCTGGGCCGGACTGGAAGTTCTGCTTGTGCTGTGGGAAGTCCTGGTAGTCATAGCCTTGGTTGGTGAGGGGCTGTTGAAAGCCGTGGAAGGGCTGTGACATCGCCTGGGGTGGAGGAGCAGACCTGGACTGGGTAGGAGGCAGCTTCAGCTGGGCCTTGAGGGTTGTGTGCAGAAGTGGCTGCGATCTTCTGGCTTCATCACCTGGTACTGGGCCTCAGGCAGGTCCGTCAGGGTCTGGCTGACATACTTGATGAAGGTCTTCTGGCCCGAGGATGCTCTGTCCAAGTGGACCAGCTGAGAGAGAAGTTCTGTGCTGGTCTTCATTGTGTCCCTGATCTCCAACAGCACACTGTGGTCCTGGCCCTTCAGTCTGCCTCTCTGCCTGCATCCTCTAGAACTGGGGTGGGTGGTGGGGTTGGCCTCTGGTGGCTGCTGTTTTCTTTCTCCATTTGTGACAGCAAAGCGTCATCCTCCACGCATCCTCCAAGTCTGCAGGTATGGGGAGTGCAGCTATAGAGGGGGTCTCTGCTGTGTGGCCCTCTGAGAACACCTGCCTGGACAGGGTGCTGGCTCCTGGCTGGAAAAGGACTGGCTGTTCTGTGGGCTGTTGAAGGAGAGGGTTCTCAAGAGGGGCTGCTCCTCGTTGGCAGACCCTCACCGTCCAGGAAACTGCAAACCTGGCCAGTGACGTACATCTCCCGGTTAGTGAGCTTGAGGGCGGCTGCCCGGATTTCTTGAGGTGTAGCTAGCCATACCAGGTTTGCATGTGCTTCCACCATCCTAAGGAGTACTCTGCAAATGTACCCCATGCTTCTCTGCTTGTCTCTCCAAGCTGCCTGCTTCTTCTTTGGTGTCCCGATACAGTCTGTGGCCCTTTCTCCACAGGTACTCGTTCTCCCTTACCCATTCCAGCACCTCATCCTCATGCTCCTTGGAAACAGTGTACTGTTTCCTCTCTCCCTTCTCCTTCCCTTGCCTCTTCCTCCCTCTGGCAGGGGCTTCAGCAGGGCCTTCAGCATCAGGGCCTTCTGGAGATTGTTTAGGGCCTTCAGGGGCTTGAGCAGCAGGGCCTTCAGGGGCTTGAGTCAGCAGAGCCTTCAGCAGCAGGGCTTTGAGGGGCTTGAGGGTCTTGGGGCTGGTCCGCCACAGCAGCAGCAGCAGCAACAGCTTCAGAGTCAGTGCCAGGGGTTGGGAATCTGGTTCTGCCCTTCTCACCTTGCCAGGGCTTGAATGATGTAGGCACGGACTTCCTCTTCTTGCCTGACTGACGAACCATGGTGTTCCTCCAAGATGTATCTGGCAGCACATCTTTCCCCTGTATGCTGACTGCATGCGAGCTGCATCCTTTTATATCCGTGGAGTGGATGCAATTCATACCCCCCGCATGCACAGTGAACACTTTGCATGCGATATCCATCCGCGCAGCATCCCTTTTGTATCCTATAGCATATGTGATGCATCCGCTTCAGCCGCTATGCATCTGCCCCATTCCACATTGTGCATCTGTTTTGAAAATTCTCTCCTGCACCCTTCGAGGTGTCATCCGCTTCCATCCCACTTTGATCTGCTAGGCTCCCGATGAACATCTGTTTAATATCCCCGCTACATACTACCATGTCCATTCTTTTTCTGGTTTATGCAAATTTTCACCAATTTTTGGAGCGGATGAAAACGGATGGAGCCACCCCCGAAATTTTGCTCGTCTGCTGTGTCCTTTATGCATACGTTTTGCGACCATCAGCCAGTGGGAGTTAGCCTTTTCTTCATTCAAAACTTCTTGAGAGCTAAGCATTCTTTGAAGTTTCCCACAGCCTTAGTTTATATGTCTTTCACTTCACTGAGAGCCAAAGACCAAGAAATGCATTTTTGCTCCCTTCAATATTCCCAAGTATGACTTTTTAAAATAAAATGTAATGTGCACATCATCGTCAGTAATGGAATATTGATGTCAGATTTTTATTTTCAACTGATTCTTGGTTACAGTCATTCATTTAACAACCATTTGAAGTTACAATGGAACTGAAAAAAATGACTTATGACTAGTCCTCGCACTTACAACTGTTGTAGCAAATCTAAAGTCATAAGATCAAGTCAGGCATTTATTACCTTTCCAGCTGGCTATGTGCAAACAAAGTCAGTGAGGAAAACTGGATTTGCTTAAAAGTCATATTGTTCACTTAACAACTGCAGTGATTTGTTTAAGTATGGCAAAAAAGATCCTAACATTGGGAATGACTTACTTAACAACTATTTTGCTTCACAAAGGAAATTCTGGATCCAACTGTACTCATAAATCAAGGATACCTGTATTGTAAATAAGTAGCAGTCTTCTGCCTTCTCCTGAGCTTCCCTATATAGTTTGTTTATTTGCAGAACTTTCAGAAGTTCTATTTGGCATGGAAACATGAGTATGCCCAAAAAGGAACATAAATAAATAAAAAAATCCCTTGAAATTTCTTTAAAGGATTAGCTAAAATAAGTTTTTAAAAGGTGTGAAGTTCCACACACATGGCTGAGAAAATGAAAATATTGGTATGCACCCCATTTACTCATATTTTGTTGGCTGACTTGTATTAATGTTATTTATTTGAATTCATTTATTTTATGTTTAACTTTCTCTTCTTCCCTCCTTCTCATTCCTCCTATTATTTCTCTCTTAGTCTATCAGATATTTCACAAAAAAACAGTACCAACTGTCAAGAATATTTACAGTTATTAGGACATTTTTTGTAAAAAAAAAAAAAGGCCTTGAGGTCATATTCCATTATTCTGTCTGATGTTAAACTCATCATTCATTTTTCATTTAATTCTTTCAGGAGCCAAAGGCCATAATGCAAGAACAAATGCAAAATATTCAATTTCACAGGTGGCATTATAAATATTTGACAGCCTAATATGCAGTTTCAGGTTCCAATTCTGCTTCTGCCATGATGTGATTACACTAGTTATCACCCATCAGTTTCAGTTACAATACTACTTGCAATTTTAAAATAATAATAATGGCATATTTTTACCAAGTTGTTTCAAAATGTATTTGCATGATAAACTCTAGTTCACTAAAGGCCTGGTCCCACTGCACCTACGGATGCAAAGAGGATGTAAAACGTTAAAAAAAGCTTGCCATCCATTGGAAAACGCTATGCACATCTGTTTGTGTATGTCACTGCATACGTGTTCATGCGCTCTCATCCGTCGAGCATCCGTGCCACACACGTCCATTAGTTAATCCGCGCAAGAAGTTTTGAGTTGCATAAAACTTTAGTTGAAACGGATGAACTTTTCGCCGCCGCAAATACGAAGTACTCCGCATGCAACAGAGCATATACAGCATAACCAAAGGGACAGCCATAAAACGACTTCTATGTTATTATCCATCCGTGTAAACCGTCCGCTGTATCCTCTCTGCACCTCTGGCCATCCCCTCAATCAGCATCCAATCTGCACGCTGAAAACGGAAAGAGGGAGGAAACCAAAAGGCTACACGGAACATCTACAACAGCGTTAGTAGCACGGAAATAGAAGGATGTAAGCGTATGCAATCTCGTATCTAAAAATATTCAAAAACGGACAAAACGTTTGTATCTGGATGTATCTCGTATATTTACGATGTCTGGAGTATGTCTAGAGTATGTAGAAGGCCCCATAGCAGACAACTGAATATTTCCTATAAAAAGGGGAGAAAATCATCTGGATCGCTGGAATGGTGGACCATGCAGTCCCACTTATGGTTGCACTGGAGTTTTAATCTATCCACAACTATCCTTATCTTCCACAAGCATGCAAAGCCTTAACCATTTTTTCAAAAGTTTTCACAACACTTTATTAAGTAAAAAATGAACCAAGTACAACTAAGTGTCTTAAGCAAAGATAACCTTTATTAACTTCTTAGGAAAACTTTATGACTGATATTAAATAAGCAAAATGAACCAAGTAAAGTGTCTTAAGCAAAGAGTAAACTTAACAAGTAAACAACTCAGTCTCTGAGACTATCTCTGAGATCACTCTGAGTCATGTCCATGGTCTCAGCTGTTAAGCGCAGGGATGTGGAGGTGGCTGTGGCTTGAGTGCTGATCTACACACCATTGGGGTGCTTGGCCCCGAGGGTACAACAGGTGGGTGGTGTGTTCAGGAAGCTATCCGAGAGCTGACTCAGTCCGTGAGGTTGAGAGCCCTTCATCAAGGAACTTGAGATGTCAGAGCCCAATACTGATGACAGATTTGTCTGTGACGGGCTTGGCTGTGGGGGTGGAGGAAGGAGAGAGTATAGTGGGGGCTGTCTGGTCTGCAGCTGGGTGAGGATGGCGTCTGTGGCAATGCGATGAACCTGGGCCTGGACTGGCAAGGTCTGTTGTGCTTGGGAAGTCCTGGTAGTCGATAGCCTTGGTAGGTGAGGGGCTGTTGAAAGCCGTGGAAGGGCTTGTGACATCGCCTGGGTGGAGGAGCGACCTGGACTAGGTAGCGAGCAGCTTCAAGCTGGGCCTAGGGTTGTGCAGAAGTGCTGGCGATCTTCTGCCTTTCATCACCTGGTACTGAAGGTCTGAGGCTCACACGTAGGTGATGAGGTGCTTCCTGCAACGAGGAAATGCTGTCCAAGTGGACCAGCTGAGAGAGAAACGTTCTGGTGCATGAGTCTTAAAATTGATAGTACTGAATCTCCACCAGCACAAACTGTGGTCCTGGCCTATATTCCTCTCTGGCCTGCCTCCTCTGAGCTGGGGGTGGGTATTAGGTGCCTCTGGTGGCACTAGTATATCTTTCTTCTGATGCCAGCAGAAGCTATCTCAATAGACGGCATCTCCAAAGTCTGCGGGATGAGGGATGCAGCTGTAATAGAGGGGGGTCTCTGCTGTGGGGGGCTCTAGAAGACACCTGCCTGGGACAGGGTAGTGGCTAGACCTAGGCTGGAAAGGACTGGCTGTTCTGTGGGCCTGTCTTGAGGGAGAGAGGGTCTCAACGAGGGGCTTGCTCCTCGTGGCAGATCCTCACACGTCCAGGAAACTGCTACTCTGGCCCATGACGTACATCTCCCGGTAGTACTTGAAGGCGCTGCCGGATTTCTTTGGAAGGTGTAGCTTGCCATACCACGGTGGCATCGTGCTTCCACCATCCAAGAGTACTTCCGGCAATGTACCCCAGGCTGCTCTGCCTTGTCATCTCCAAGCTGTCCTGCTTCTTCTTGGTGTCCCAATATAGTCTGTGGCCCTTTCTCCACAGGTACTTGTTCTCCACAGCCATTCCAGCACTCATCCTCCTGCCCTCACGAAACGGTGTACTGTTTCTCTCTCTCCCTTCTCCTTCCTTGCCTCTTCCTCCTTTCTGGCAGGGGTTCAGCAGGGCCTTCAGAGCTTGAGCAGCAGGGCCTTCAGGGGCTTGAGCAGCAGGGCCTTCAGCAGCAGGGCTTTTTGGGCCTTGGGGGCTGGTCACATAGCAGCAGCAGCAGGCAGCAGCAGCAGCGCAGCAGCTTCAGAGTCAGTGCCACGGGGTGGAATGCTGGTTCTGCTCTTCTTCACCTTGCCAGGGCTTGAACAAGTAGGCAGCAGGCTTCCTCTTCTTGCCTGACTGACAAAACCATGGTGTCCTGCAAGATGTATGTCGGCAGCAGCACGTCTTTCCCCTGTATGCTGACTGCGTGCTGCTCTGCATCCTTTTATATCTGTGTAGCTGACACAATTCATACTCCCCGCATGCGCAGTGGACACTTTGCAATCGATATACATCTGCGTCAGCATCCTCTGTTTCCTTATAGGCGTCCGTGATGCAATCCGCTTCATCCGCTATGCCACCACTTCCCTCCGCTTATGCGTCCATTTTTGAAATTCTCCCCCGCGAACCCCCTTCGGAGGTGTCATCGCTTCCATCCCGCTAGGCTTCCGATGAATCATTTCGTTTACATCCCCAATTACTACCCACGTCCGTTCTTTTCCATTCTTTTCCGTTCTGTTTATGCAAATTTTCACCACTTTTTGGAGCGGACGACAACGGATGGAGCCACCCTCGAAATTTTGCTCGTGTGCTGTGTCCTTTATGCATACGTTTTGCATCCGTCAGCCAGTGGGACCGGGCCTTAAAGCCTCGCAAGCATACGAAGCTTAATTCTTATAGTTTTCAAACTATGTGGCAGGATGTACAATCTGAAGACCATGAGGAACCTGAAATCCCCCCACCAACTCTCAAGGAAATTGAGTTTTAATGGAAAAACAAGTTTTACAGAGCATCCTATTTAAAACCCTGGATTTCTCCAATGAGTTATTATCCGAAGAATGCTTGTAAAAAGGGGGGAGGAACACTGAAATAAGGACTAATTAGATAATTAATGTCCTTTATTTCCCTTAAGGAATTGCAATGATTAGAAAATCTTAAAGGGAATTACAAGCTATGCCTGCATATTTCATTAGTGTTTAGAAAGAGATTTGTTAAGGTCTTCAAAACATTGTATATTCAGTCCATGCCTACCAAGGACCAAAGAATATTTTCATACAATTATACTAAAGGAAAAGAAAATAGGACTGTTTTTTACTTAAAGTCTCATTTTTTCTGTGAATTTTCAGGCAACAATTGTGTAGCAATTTTTTTAATTGTTTTTTTTCTGCCGAGGAAAGAGAGTTTTGCTCAGGAATAGGGGACTTGTCTGACTAGTGAAACCGAATAGATTCCAATTGAACCAAACTTCTTTGAATCTTGGGTCCAACTATTAGATTCCTTTCAAGTTGTTTAGTGATATTGATGTTCATGTTCTGCAGAACAGTTTGAGAAACACTGCTATGAAACGAAAGGCAACCTTCCCATATCTCATCCTCCCTTCTGTGTGCTACTCCATGCATACATTCAATTGATTTACTGAATCAAACAGAGTGTTTTATAAAGAGAGACACTGTTTAATCTGAGCTTCTAGAATAGGATTTCTTGTGTAGAACAAAGGCAATTCGGCAAGGAAATCCATAGGAAACTTTTTTACAGTCTGCACAGAGTGGGGGGTGAAGAGAAAATGTTTTTTAAAAGAATTATGCAAAAGAACGAGGAAGCTTCTGGTTGAATTTTTGGATTCCAGGAGGAATTATTGTATTTTGGATTAATTACAGCTTGCTGTGTTTGCTCCTACTTTGCAATAATGCTTGTTAAGTTCCCTAAGTATAATTACCAGAAATCTCTTCTCAATTACCCTCTATCCAAATAAAACCGATATTGTAATGTTCTTCAGGAACTCCAAGCCAAATTACATGGGATGGTGAGTCATGTCGCATTTTACTACCACTGTTCTTATTGTTCCAACAAAATGCAGTTCCAGAGGCAGAAAATCTGAAGCAAAATATTTTTATATCATTATTCTTAAAAAAAAACCAAAATATAGCTGGATATTGTTCTGTTTTTAAAAAGAGGAATGAACAATTTAACAACAATAGCTCTGCCTACATTTTCCACTCAGGGCGTTTAAATTGTATTAGGAGTAACTCTGCAGCAAAACCAGGTATACTTATGATCCTGAACCTCAAGTGGAGAGAAAATGGGATATAAAGCACACTTATTCACATATAGAATCACTGTCCCAAATAAAGCTCATTACAGATAGTCCACATATCACAATCATTTGTTAACCACTGGTTGTAGTTTTCATACTGCTGAACAAAGGGACTAATGTCTGATCCTTGAAGTTTCAGCCATTGCAATGCCACAATGCCTTTGCCCACACTACATCCTCCTTCCCGGGGTGGGATTCAACCAGTTCGCACCTATTTGCTAGAACCGGTTGTTAACATTCTAAGCAGTTTGGGGAACCAGTTGTTAGAAGAAATTACTGGCCTATTCCTGAAAGGAATGCAGGAAGAAAACATTCTGGTGTTGCTTGCAGAAATTGCCTCTCCATTAATCCTTGCTACATTCTTGGCAGGACTCGACTTCCTGTCTCTGGAACTTCTCTGGGGGTTTTTTCCCCTCCTTTGCTGGTACTTTTTGCTTGTGTGGAGCGACCACTCAGAGTTACAAGTGCACTGAAAGTGACTTATGACCATTTTTCACACTTACAACTGTTGCAGCATCCCCACAGTTATGACAGGCCAGGCAAGGAGATACGTGCCTCAATGTGAGTGATATTAAGTTGGCCACTCCCAGCCAATAACATGACCACCAAGCCACGCCCACCAACTAAGCTACGCCCACAGAATCGGTTGTTAAAAAATTTGAATCCCACCCCTGCTCCTTCCCTCTTCATTCACTTGTACTCCCCACCCTTTTACCCTGACTTCCCAGTACTCACACAAATGCACACACACACCAATGCCTTCCTTCCCAGAGATTTATGTACACTCCATGTCTTCCTTCCCTGGCCTTCCTGAGCTCACTTCACACCACAGCACCCCTCTCTCCCAACCCACATGCAGCCCGCACCAGACCTCTGCAATGGCCTCAGAGCCAGGCTCCAACAGGTGGCTCAGGTCCCACTAGGTCCTGCCCCTGGTGATTTAATAGGGACTAAATCCAATACTGATATCCCTCAGTCCCTTCTTCAGATGGTACTAATCCTTTTTGGCCAACATCGGTGCCAAGAAGCAAGACAAACTTGTTAGGCTGGGAACCCTGCACCTAAGATGCTGGGTTCAAGCAAGCCCAGATCCTCATTTTGGGAAACCATTGGGCAACAAAGACTCCCCTCTGCATGTTAAACAGTGAGAGGATTCAAACTGTACAGAGTCTGCTTCCCACACTGGAAGCAACTTTGACATGTGGCTTTGTGAATTCCTGTTCTTGACTTCTGCTTCACGTTGATATTGAAGCATTCCTGACCAAGTCTCATTCTTTGGTACTTTCAAACTCTTGTGAGGCACTGGATTACAGAATGTGTACTTGGATTATTCCTTCTCCTTAGCCGATAGTAAGTTGTTGTGGACAAGTGCATGCTTTCTCTTGCTTCCACAACTCCACTTAATTTGCCTCCCCTCTGTCATCATTTCTCCTGACAAGCCATCCTGATATCCTTATACATCTCACTGCAAACATATTGCTCCCACAAATGCTCTCCTCTGTCATGCCCAGGACCACTGAAAGCTTCATCCCCAAGCGCCTCTATCATGCCTGCAATTTGGTTGCCAATTGCATGAATGTCTTTCCCATTTGCTAAAGCCAGGACACAAAATCACCCCTGTTCCTTACCTGGAATTCCCTCCACTTCCTGCTTAATAACCCACGTGTCTTGGGTTAAAAGAGCAGTCAGAATTGCCATTGCTAACCAATGTCATCACCTGACATCATACTTTATGACCTCATTGCTTTGCAATGATAATCCCAGTCCCATTTGCAGTGACAATGGAGTTGCTTTACCTCCCACAACAAAATTGGTACCCATGACAATTTTGATTATAGTAGAGTGTTACCTAATCAACATTTGGATAGTATTAGCATCATTTCAATTGATTTGATTTATACTGACATGAAGACCTACTTAATGGCAAGCAAAATTTAGTTTAGTATACTTTCATATTTGTCCTTTAATAAATGATCTTAATTTCAAAGATATGCGAAACTTCAAAATATTGCAAAAATCTAGTGGTATTCTTACCATAAGATTATCGGTATAATCAGAGATGAACAAATACAGCTTACAGGTTGTTTGTGTCCCCTAATGATGTAACACAGGCATCCAGGCTCTCTCCTAAGTTGTCACCAAAATTCTTAGCATAGTCACTGCCAAAATCAACAAACTATCTCTTTAAAACTATCTCAGTTTCAATTGTGTATTGAATCATATTTTTGCTGCTCTGAGTAGTTTTTACATTCCTCTGTCCAGTTTTCTCATGTGGTCATCATCAGATTTTTAATATGTACTTAAGCACACCCTTCTAAGATCAAGTACAAAAGTAACCCATCTTAAAGTTGACATGCTCGATCTTTGGGCAAGTAACCTATATTTATTACTAAGCAAATTCCGGAATCTATTTTTATGGTTTCTAAAGTCATCAGAAATTCTATCATTAAGATAGAATATGGGGCTTCCCATATTCAAGCAACAAATTTTTTTAACCAGTGTATATCAAAACAATTGTAGGAACAAAAATCACCTAATGATACAGCTCTGAAATTTCACCTCTATCCCCTTTAGTGATATCACTGGTCATCATTTTGGATATTACATTTTGCATTTATACTTTGTATTTTTTATTGTTATTTTTTTCTTTTTAAATTATTTATTTTTTATGCTGTCTTCTGCCAAAAGCTGGGTGGTCTTATAAATCTTAAAAATAAATACCGTATTTTGCAAACTATAAGACACACTTTCCCCGCCCCCCAAAAAGTGGGTGGAAATGTCTGTGCATCTTATAGAGTGAATACGAGCCTGTTTTTGGGTTCCCAAACTCTCCATACGTCCTGTTTTTGCTCTCCCTGGTATCCAGAAGCACTCTGCAAGCCAAAAATGGGTCTGTTTTGGCTTCTGGAGACCTCTGCAGGTCCTGTTTTTGCCTTCCCTGGAGTTTGGGAGTGCTTCTGGATGCCAGGGAGGGCAAAAACGGGACCCGTGGAGGCCTCCAGAGGCTGAAAATGAGGCCATTTTTGGCCTTCAGATTACTTCTGGACATCAGGGAGGGTAAAAATGGGACGCACAGAGGCAAAAAACTATTTTCCCCCCTTGTTTTCCTCCTCTAAACTTAGGTGCATCTTATGGTCTGGTACATCTTATAGTCCGAAAAATACGGTAAATACCATATTGATCCATCAACTGCTATCCTTGCTTCCATAAAATACAGCCCCAGCTGCCAAATAGTTTGCTCTGATTACTAATTTAAGGAGAGTCAATAAATCTGACTAAAAAGGATTGACAGGTCTACATCCTTCAAGGGCTTCAATTTGATTGACAATACTATGAAAAGTAAAGGAGAAGAAAGATGAGCATGGAGGATGAATGACAACAAATTAGTTTGGATAATCAGAAAAATAAATTCAAGTCTTCCAAGAAAGAATGTGTTCTGAACCACTAGAACATTCTGGTAGGATGTTCCTGGGCTAGTCAGGAAAAATAAATAAATTCATTAACATAATTGTCCTGAGATGAAATCACAAATTTTAATTCTGGGATTAAAATACATAGTTATTTGAATCTCTTCTAGATATAGTCAGAATTAGGCCATGAATATATTATTAACATACTCTAACTCATTTATTTTCCTTGGATTATCATTACCTTTTCTCAAACTGACTTGATTGAATGAATTTTCAAAAGAAATTTTAAACAGCTTTAATCTTAGATATTGCCATGTCAAATATTTTCCTTATTCAAAGTCCTCATTTAAATTTAGGAACCATGCAGAAAGGTGAAACAAAAGACAGAGAGAGAGGGGGGACCCCTTACTTCAAAGTAGACAAATCTTTACTTCATCCAAAATTCTGATCCACAACAATTAATTAATTTTCAGATATTTATTCCAAAACCTTATAAGCTATGAAAATGTTGAAAATGAGAAGGGTTAAAAGGATATCAAAACACATTAAATATTTTTATTGAAACAATAAGTAGGTCCAGGAATTTCATACCTTAAAGACAAGCGTTTGGTTTTCTTGTCTGTAACCATTGGCTCCAATTTTTGATGTGGCAATAATACTGGTTTCCTCTCAGGCAGACGAGACAAAGGGATATTAGGACCAATGGGTGGCAGGAAGTGATGACACATGGCAGTAGTGACTCTCCAACCAATACATTGGGATGACAAGAGATAGGTAGAATTTGATGAAAGGCAAGTGTTTATTTGACCTTTGGCTTCAACCTAGAGGGGGGAAGATGTAGTAATTATATATCATTCATATGTTTGCAACTGTGTATCATTGCAACTATGTATTGTTCAGGCATTTGCACATGTGTTAATAAGATATTTCTACAGGATCGTTTTAACACTCCTTGTCCCCTGTACGTGTCCTGCAAAAAGGTCACTGAGGAGACAGAAGCCTCAATGATTTTATACGTGAGTGATAACAATGTT
>BHFT01021094.1:0-18619 GCA_004320025.1 Laticauda laticaudata
GGCTTTTAGAAGCCCTGGGGGGGGGGCGATCGCGGCCGCTTGGAAGATCAGGAAAAGGTGGGACTGTGGCAAGGCGATCCAGGGGCCTTCAGCAGCCGGCACAAGCCATCGTGATGGCTTGGCTGGCTGCACCAGGACCCAGGTTGAAGGCCATGGCCTCCGGAGGTGGCTGAAAGGTCAAGAAGAGGGCGGGCTGTGGTGAGGTGATCTAGGGGCCTTCAGCAGCTAGTACAAGCTGTCGTGGCGGCTTAGCCGGCTGTGTCAGGCCCTAGGTTGGAAGCCATGGCCTCCGAAGGCAGCCGGAAGGTCGGGAAGAGGACAGGCAGCGGAAAGGAGTGCCAGGGGTTAGGGCCGGGGCCAGGTGATGGGCGGCTAGCAAGTCAGTACTTACCTGGTCCTGTAGGCAGGAGGAGGCCAGAGGTCCATTGGGAAGAGTAGAGTAGAGTAGAGTAGAGTAGAAGATCAAATCAGCTTAAGTAGGCAGCCGCAGAGCAGACTAGCATGCACAAGTGATAGGGCCACATGGTGAAGGTTTTTTATAGGGTGGGCTTGGGATGGGTGGGCAAGCGATGTGCAGGCAGGGCAGGCAGGCAGGGCAAGAGAGCAGCAAGACCAGCGAGAGGATGGGCGGGGCAAGCAAGCGAGCAATGACTACTTGGGCGACCGGGAACTGGTTTGGGGGCGTGGCCATCCAGAAATTGCTAACGGTTCTGTGACCCTCACCAAATTCTTGCTACCGAGTCACCAGAATCACTGCGAACCGGCTGAATACCACCTCTGATCTGGGGGAAAAAAACATCATTTGGTAAATCCTTAAAAAATTGCTGCTGAAAGGGAAGTTCCTTGATAGAAATGATGTACCAGTGGAATAGCAAAAACATCCTATAGGCATGAAGGCAGATAGGTGACCCTGGAACAGTTACCCTTTCTGTTCTAGAAAGAAGACAATGGCAAACCACTTCTGGAATCTTGCCAAGAAAAGATTAGGAGCTAGTTCATGTAGATGCCAAGAGCTAAAACTGATTTGAAGGCACAAAAAACAAAGAGGAAAAATGAGTTAGATGAGATTTAGTGGGTCATTTTGAAATCTAAAGAAAAGAAATTGAAGTGAAAGATAATGATTTGTGTTCCTTTTTTTCCCAATTTCCCTTTTTTCCACTTTCAATTCAAATTCAATTCTTCCTGGCCCTAGAACCCTTAATATTATGCTGAATCTCCAGTTCTTAGTTCTATGTGATCTTAATTATAGACATCACAAACAATCAGGAATACTTATACTCAAAATGGAGATATAACAATCATTGTCCCTTGCATTATTCACTAGGACATAACATTTTATTATCTGTAATTTATAACACAATTTAAGAGAACAGCCTTGTGAGAAGAAATGCATTCCTTTCCTTGGGCAAACTCAAGATCTATTTACAAAAGTCTATTCCATTTCATTTTTGCTAATGGAAACATTCCATTAATTTGCTAGTTTGTGGTTTTCAAAGCACAGATATTGTGCCAGCAAAAAAAGGAAGTTCCACAAGTGAAACCATCAATATTTTGTATTCTAGAAGATTTGTGAACATTGTTAATACTGTTTGGAAAGAAAAGAAAGATTTTGTAACAGCAGGCACATTCTTTCCCTCAGCACATTGCCATCAGCCAAAGTCCCTTGAGTATCCTGATAATTGCCTGAAGGTGAGGTGGGAGAGAGGACAAATCAGAAGCTTTAAGTCAATGCTGGAGGATTAAGCCTGCCAGTCAGCAGACATCCTATTCTGTAAAGGCTCAGATAAGTTGTTCCTCCTGTCACAGCAGCTTCAGTGCTCCATTCCTAGGCCCCAAGGCTTTCCTTTTGTCCTGGTTCTCATTGAAAATGTCTAGCTTTTTCGTTCTCTGCCTACAGCCAACTTCTACCATGTGTAACTTAATGAAACTGTATATACAGAGTCATCAAATATAAGGGTTGGATGCAGAGGTGGTATTCAGCAGGTTCTGACCAGTTCTGGAGAACTGGTAGCGGAACTTTTGAGTAGTTTGGAGAACCGGCAGATACCACCTCTGACTGGAGATTTTACAGTGTACTTCCCCTGCCACGCCCACCAAGCTACGCTGTTGGATGGCACCTTGGATGTCATCTAGTTCAATTCCCTTGCCCAGTGCAAGAATCCAATACTACAGTCTCCCTGACAGATGATCATCCTGCCTATTTAAACGCTTTCAGCAAAGGAAACTCCATCATCTTTCAGGGCAACCTGTTCCACTTTGAACAACTCTTTACCATTACAATTCTCCCCCCAGATAAGTTACCTTACCACTAAAACTAGGGAATAGTGATAAGGTCTCTAGTTCACCTTTATTGATTTGTTAATTTTCATCTTCATATGACTGAGCTTTCACTGAACTGTAATCTGAATGCACATATGAATGACTTCTGTATAACAACATAGGAAAGCCTGCTAGATCAGACCAGAGGGCCTATCTTGTCCATGGAGGACAACCCAATGTCTAAGGTGTTCTGTATGGAACTTGGTAGGTTCTAAGTACTCCATTCTGATTGGCCGAAAAGGCCACTTACGGATTGGTTTGCTAGGAACCAATCCAGGAAGCCTCCAAACAGCGGGAAGAATTAAATAACTGTCATTGGCCACACAAGCCGGGAGGCTAGCCGCTATATAAAGGGCTGCCACGGTTTGGGCTATGTTCCGTTTCTTACCTAGTGGTTTGTAATAAAAGAATTGTTGTTTGGAACCCGGTCTCCTGCGCTTCTTCCGGAGGACACTGCGAGAATGGTGGATCGTCGTAAAGCAGAGACCGAAGTACGCGGGTAGTCTGAACTGAGTGATAGAGATGGCTGGTAACAACGTTCCACCCGCACCCTTCAATCCAGATGTAGAGGATTGGGAATTGTATATCAATCACTTTCTTTTGTTCCTTAGAAAGCAATGAGATGGAAGAATCTCAAATCAAAGAAAGAGGGCTTCTTCCTTACACACTGTGGACTGGCGGTATTTAAAATGGCGGAAGGCGCTGGCGAAACCCAGAGATGTCAAGCAGATGACCTGGTTCGACCTTGAACTGAATGCTTCCAAACACAACGATGCACCGGTGGTCTCAAATCTCATCAAAGACATGAATTTTATAAAAGGGACCAGAGGGAGGATGAAACTATTGCAGACTTTGTGGAGGCCTTGAGACACATTGGAGGGGCATGTGAGTTTTCAAAACATGGACGAGGCTATAGAAGAGGACCGTGTAGTCCTCGGCCTGAAAGACTCTACCCTTCAGAGCAAACTACTTAACAGGCTGAATATAACCATGGCCGAGGCCATTGCGCTCAGGCAACCACCGCCGAAGCAGTGAAAAAGTCAGCAGCCACCATGAGAACAATGTAACAACAGTTCCGACCTGCTGACCCAAATGAGGGAGAAGAAGGCAGAAGGAGGAAAGAAACAGCCCACAGCGACAACCCACCACGAGGATTGTGAAACCCAGAGTGACACCGAAGACGACAACGAAGATGTCCATAGACTCTATTCAGATAGAAAATTGGCGCGAAAAAGAGGAGAGATCGGTGGGAATTTCAATGTGCGGCTGCAGAGGCAGTCACCCGCGGTCTGAATGCAGATTCCTCGACGCAATATGCCGCGGCTTGTAATAAAAGGGGCATATCAAAAGGGTCTGCCGCAACAAAAAGAGCCATAGTCCAAAAAGACGAAGGCGGCAGCACCTCCCCCCCCAGACATATGACAGTCAAGCCGGCAACTGATGGAACTGAAATAAAAGAACCGGTGACAGAGAAGAAACGCATCAGACAGTCACCATCGATAATGCCAGGGCAGAAAGCAGGGAAGAAGGTGAGGATAGAGATGAGCATCGAGGGGAGACCCTGCCGAGAATGGAGGTCGACTCAGGGTCGTTCTTATCAATGGTATCTGGAATACCATCCGGCGCTTAATTCCAAACATTCAAGCAGAAAGAAGTAAAGAAACAAAAACTCGTGCTAAAAGATACCAGCGGAAATCAAACCCTGTAATTGCCTTGGACATTTTTTAGTGCGAATTTAAACAACACGCTGAAGTCTTGCCCCTAACTGTCGTCGACCATGACACCGCCCTAGCCTGCTAGGAATTAAATGGTTCGCGCCTCTTGGAATCGGGATAACCGTATCAACCGCATCACTACTACCAACAGAGGAGAACCTACTCCACGGCACGAATTCCAAGATGTATTTGATGGGACTTCTAGGCAAGTACCAGGGGACCCCAATCTCATTTAGTGAGACCCGAAGAAATAGCCCCCATTCGCTTAAGGCAGACGCGTTCCATTGCGCTTAAACACAAAAATTGACGAACAGTTGAATAAGTTGATAGCACAAAGGGTTTTAGAACCAGTCAACCACACAAGTGGGAGACCCCTATTGTAACACCAGTAAAGCCAGATGGGTCAGTGCGCATCTGTGTGGGACTATAAAGCAACCCTGAACCATGCGCTCCAACAAAGCGCATACCCAATGCCAGTGGTTGCAACATTTATTATACTCACTAGGGGAGGAAATATTTTGCAAAACTCGACCTAGCACAAGCTATCAGCAACTACCCGTTGATCCAATAACGCAGAGGCACAAACGATTAGTAACGCATAGAGGGGCATTCAAATGTAACTTGCCTCCAATTCGGTGTTTAGCATTGCCCCAGGCGTTTTCCAAGCTTCATGGAAACGCCTTACTAAACGGAATCAAAGGTGTCTCCATACTTCGATGATTGTACTGGTCTCAGCAAAAAATGCCAACCAGCTAGAGACCAGGGCTAAGAGAAGTTCTTAACTCCTTTAGAAAATCAGCCTAAAAGTCAAGAAAGAGAAATGTGAACTGGCCACTAACTGGGTCGGATTCTTGGGTTATTTAATTGATGAGCATGCATTCACCCAACTGAAAGAAGGTAAAGGCTGTCAAAGACGCTCCCACACCAAGAAACAAAACCGATCTCCAGGTGATCCTAGGCCTCATAAACTTTTACAATGTGTTCCTGCCCAATAAGGCGACAATAGCAGAACCTCTACTCAACCTTGGCTGCTTGATAAAAAAAATGTTTGGACTTGGGGCCACTGGAACAAAAGCTTTCCAACGTATTAAGGATCTATTAAACATCAGGACACTGTTTTTATCCAGTTTAGCAACACCCTGTCGCTGACGGTCACCTGCGATGGCTTCACCTTTGCGTCGGCTCCATCCTGAGTCACGCTTCCAGCATGGCAGAGAGGCACCAGTTGCCTTTTTACTCAAAGACGCTCTCGAAAGGGAACGCAATTACAGCCAACTCATCATGAAGCCCTGGCAATCGTCACTGGGGTCAAACGATCCATGATACTTTTATGGTAGACCCTTTCTATCGTAACAACCACAAGCCTTCCTTGGTCCTGGCAAACAACCCAACCCCGAATATTCTCGCTCTCCTAGAATGACGAGGTGGTCTGAATTCCTCGCTGCCTACTCCTACATGCTACTCCACAGACCCGGCAAAGCCATCTCGTACGCCGACGCCCTGAGTCGTTCCCTGTGCCCGTCACAGAAGATGTCCTTGCTCCGACTACCTCCACATTCCAAACTGGAGACCTGCCCGGAGCTACCGCTGACTGCTGCCGATGTCGCGAGAGCCACAGCCAAAGACCCTTTGACAGTGCATATACTGAACTGGGTAGATAAAAGGCTGGCCGGAGGAAAATAAAAAAACTGACGACTTTTGAACCTTTCGTGTCAGACAGACCAAGCTGTCTATCGAAAAACGGGTGCATCTTATGGGATGACAGGGTGGTAATCCCATGCAGCCTCCAAGAAACCGTCCTAGGCATGTTATGCATGAGGGTCACCCGGCATATTCAAGATATAAAAGTCCTGCCAGACATAAAATGCTGTGTTGCAACATGCCAGGGCCTGTCAGAAAGCGAGGGCCTACCCCCCCCCCACAGGCACCTATACGAGACTGGAAACTCCCTGGGGCCCGTGGTCTAGGGTGCACATTGGACTTCACGGGACAACGAAGGGGAACACCTTTTTGATTGTTGTTCGATGCATACTCGAACTGGTTGGAAGTCATCCTCATGGCTTCCACAACCACTAGGCTGTCATGAAACAGCTCGACAAACTATTTGCGACGTACGGGTACCAGATGTACTGGTTTTAGACAACGGGCCTCAGTTTTACCCGACTGCAGTTTGAACAATACCTGGTCCCCGCAGTGTCATCACGCATTAACCGCGCCGGCCCATACCAGCTGCAAATGGCAAGTGGCGTACCGAACCGCGCATGGTTAATATACTAAAGAAGCCTAGAGAGAATGGACAAGGGGACGTGTGCAAGACAAAACTCAACTGTTCACTATATTGCAACATATTCACCCCTAGTAGCACTACAAATAAAGCTGCTGAACTATTAATGGGTAGGAAACTATGGTCCTACCTGACAGGTTACACCCCACTTATACATGGGACAAGGCCTCCCGACTCTCAATCAGCAACCGTACCTCAAAACACCGGTGACCTAGTCCTATGCCAAGAACCTCTCATGATTCCTCTATGGCGCTGCCCAGCCACCATTCACAAAGTCACAGGCCCCCGGTCCTACCGACTAACACTAGACGATGGAAGGGAATGGAAACGGCACATAGACCAACTTCGTTCCTGCAATCTCGAAAGAAAAACCGGCGCAGAACCAAAAATAATAAATTCTGACAAGAAACAACCAAGGAGGAGGGGGAAGTAACAAATAAATAAAAAAGGGAGAGATGAAACCTCCCATAACAAGACAACAAACTCTGCAAAACGAACAATCTAACCAAACAAAAAGCACTCACGGTTAGATGAACCCCAAAAAAGCAAGTCCAGGAGCAGAAGAGCAAGTGAGGCCTTCCGGAAGGTGGCAGCCAGGCCAGCTCAACCAACCTGGCCAAATCAGGAGGGAGCGGTGGAGCCCATCTCAACCAGCCCAACAGGCGAGCGAGGCCAGCACGGTGAGTGGCAGGGCTGACTCACCCTTCCGAGGAGGTTCCATGAGAAAGGTCGAGAGAAGCAATGATCCGCGTCCGAACCCCTTGAAGACCAAACAAGACTGAGCCGCGCAGGTCAACTAGAACTAGGAAAAGCTCCCACCTACTGTGCGACTACGCGTCAATTCTCACGCCTTGGACTGAACTAAAAAGGGGGAGAGGGTTGTTCTGTATGCGGGAAATCTAGCATTCCCAGGTCCCTTCAGCTAACTTCCATTCTGGATTGGCCGAAAAGGCCACTTACGGATTGGTTCACTAGGAACCAATCTGGGAAGCCGCCAAACGGCGGGAAGAATTAAATTACTGTCATTGGCCACAAGCTGGCAGGCTAGCTGCGATATAAAGGGCTGCCACAGTTTGGGCTATGTTCCGTTTCTTTACCTAGTGGTTTGAAATAAAGAGTTCTTGTTTGGAACCCGGTCTCCTGCGCTTCTTTTCAGACGGAACATAAACCATCCCATTCAGCTTCCACAATAACTGGTTCTCAGAGGCAGGTAGCTTCTGAACTGAAGATGGAATACCATTGTCATGATTAGTAGCAGACCTTAGTGGTCGGAAATAATGAACAAAAGATAGTGGAAGCCCTGATCTTCTCTATCAATTCAATCTGAGCCATAAAGGCCTTTTCAAGATCCAGCAAAATTAAAACAGCTGATTCCAATTTATTTGCTGTGATAGTCATACTATAAATCACTGGTGAATACTGTCTAATGCTTGTGTATTTTTTATAAGTCCAGCTTGAGATGAATGAATTATAGATGGTATTACTTTCTGTAGTCTTCTGGCTAGTATTGCTGTTAATATTTTAGCATCCACATGAAACAAAGATATTGATCTATCTATAACTTTCACATCTTGTGGAATCTTTCACAGACTTAATATTTCTGTCATATTAGTGCTTATGAAGTCTTTTGATAATACCATAGATAGCTAAGAAAACAAACAAATGGACCAAAGAAGGAATCTGGCTTGTATTTATGTATTTGAAATAGGCATGCGTTGTCACAGTTTTGTCCCTCAATTTATTATTTATTCTACTGATAAGATCTGTCTTGCTCCTTCAGTCTATTAATAACTCTGGGATTCTCATTTTATTTATACATGAAAATCCAGCTCCTACAACATCATTAAAATGTAGCTTTTCATATCTACACATATATGTATAAAAGCATATGGGCCATGGCAGTCTTGGTAATCTTTGAGCAGTAACTGGAAGTTTAAAAACACTTTCTCAGAAAACCAAAGACTTCTATTTATTGGCGATGTGATGTCAACACCTTGTCAGTTACTTCCTCCAAGATGCAATTACAATGAGTATTAATGGTTTTGAACTTCTGGCAATGGGCTGCCTAATGAGAAGGATGCCAAGACTTCTTAAATGTAAAAGTAATTGTCATATTCCAAAATTTATTATCAGTGCCTTGCCATTTAATTTGTTACCACTATAACTTTCTCTCTATTTTTTCACATTGGAACGTTCTAGTAACTTTAGTTCTAATTTTCAGAATAAAGTTCATCAATGCATGATGAAACAAGGACATTTATTTTTCAGCTGGCTGGTCACAAACTCTGACACTGAGTAGGATTGAGAAGAAGTGACTGCCCAAGCTCCCCTAACTAGCTTCCATGCCTAAGGAGGAGACAAACCTGCCTTTTCCCACTCCTTAGTCTGCCACCTTAACTTCTACATCAAGCTATGTCTCTTTTATGGGCTACATGCTACATGGAATTTTGCAAATGGAATTTTATCTTTTTCATCTAATGGTAAACTTGGTAAAGATCTAATGGTAAACTTGGTAAAAATTATGTACTAATTATTGACTTATTGCATCGATGTAGATATCAAAAAAGTTGAATCACTTTCCTTTGTTATAAAGCCAGGGGTGGGATTCTACCAGTTCGCACCTATTCACTAGAACCGGTTGTTAACATTCTAAGCAGTTCGGAGAACTGGTTGTGAGAAGAAATTACTGGCCTAATCCTGTAAGGAAGGCAGGAAGGAAACATTCTGGTGTTGCTTATAGAAACTGCCTCTCCATTAATCCTTATTACATTCTTGGCAGGGCTAGATTCCTGGAATATCTCTGGAGTTTTTTCCCCCTCCTTTGCTGGTACTTTGTTTGTGTGGAGTGACCATTCAAAGTTACAAGCACTGGCACTGAAAAAAGTGACTTATGACCATTTTTCACACTTACAACTGTTGTAGCATCCCCACAGTCATGAGAGGCCAGGTGAGGAGATGCGTGCCTCGATGTGAGTGATATTGAGTTGGCCACACCCAGCCAATAACATGACCACCAAGCCATGTCCACCCAATCACATGACCACCAAGCCACGCCCACCACCTAAGCCATGCCCACAGAACCGATTGTTAAGAATTTGAATCCTACCCCTATATAAAGCTTGTGTTTGTGGAGGCTTTTCTTATTAAAAATACCCAGAAGTGGATGCAGATATTTAATGTAACTGCCAATAGATTTCAAGAAGCAATCTCATCAATGGTTAGGAATGAGCAGGTGGGCTTTATCAGAACTAGATATGGATCAAATAATATTCAGCAGGTAGCAGATTATGACTGAATAAAGAAGACAAAGCTGCAACCCCGGATGCTGTGTTTGATAACATTTACAGACAATATGTGTACATTACCTTAGACAACTATGGATTTTCTAAAGAATGTATTATGTAGATCCATCCATGAATAGTATACATATTCCTTATTTGAGCGCTCAACTGAGGTGGTGGGGAGAGGGGGGGGGGGAATTATTGTCTGATATCNGGGGGGGGGGGAATTATTGTCTGATATCATAAATTCATACTCAAGTTTCCATGACTCCACCTCCCCGGAGATTTGTTTCTCACTCTATCTTCCTATGCTTTTACCATTACTGACTATTTTTCCTCCTACTTTTTCACTTTTTCACCCAGGAAGATACTGGAAAAGATAATAAAAAAACAGATCTGCCAACATCTAGAAACAAGTGAAGTAATAACTAGCAGGCAGCAAGGTTTGTTAAAAACAGATCATGCCAAACCAATCTTATTTCATTCTTCAACACAGTGACTAAATTAGTAGACCAGCAAAATACTCTGGACATAATATGTTTAGATTTCAGCAAGGCGTTCAATAAAGTAGACCACACCTACTTCTTAGTAAGCTAGAAAAAACTGGAATAGATAGCATCACCACGAGATGGATTTGCTACTGGCTGGCAAATCATACCCAACGAGTAGTCCTTAATGGGTCTAAGTCTCCATGGAAGGAAGTAAGCAGTGGAGTGCCACAAGGTTCTGTCTTAGGCCCAGTACTCTTCAATATCTTCATTAACGACTTAGATGAGGAATAGAAGGGGAACTTACCAAATTTGCAGATGATACTAAGCTGGCAGGTAATAGCTAACACCAGAAGATAGGCTCAAGATCCAGATGGATCTTGACAGACTAGAACACTGGGCCATATCTAATAAAATGAAGCTCAATTAGAGAAAAGTAAAGTCCTACACTTAGGCAAAAAAAACCAAAAGTACACATATAGACTGGGTGAAACCAGGCTCAATAGCAGTAACTGGAAGAGGGATCTTGGAGTCTTAGTGGACAATCAGCTAAATATGAGCAAGCAGTGTGCAGCAGCAGACAAAAAAGCTAATGCAATCTTAAGTTGTATTAACAGAAGGATACAGTCAAGATCAAGGGAAGTCCTAACATCACTCTGTAAAGCCTTAGTAAGACCACATCTAGAGTACGCATCCAGTTTTGGTCACCACATTAAAAAAGAGTGTTGAAGACTCAAGAAATAGTACAGAGAAAAGCAACCAGGATGATGAGGGGACTGGCAGGCTAAAACATACAACGAACGGTTGCAGGAACTGGGCTTGGCTAGTCTAGTAAAGAGAAGGATCGGGGAGACATGATAGCGGTCCAATATTTGAGGGCTGCCATAGGAGGAGGGGGTCAAGCTATTTCTGAAGCTCTGACAGGCCAGACAAGGAATAATGGATGGAAACTGAACAAGGAGAGATTTAACCTGGAAACAAGGAGAAACTTTCTGACAGTGAGAACATCAACCAATGGAAACAGCTTACCCTCAGAATTGTGGGAGCGGCCCTCACGGAGACTTTCAAGAAGAGATTGGACTGGTATTTGTCAGAAATGTTGTAGGGTCTCCTGCTTGGGCAGGGGGTTGGACTAGATGACCTTCACGATACCTTCCAACTCTGATTATCTGTAAAACTTTATAAATGTATTGGATAACGCAATACACTTTCCACTTTGATCTTTATTTAAAATTCTGCAGCTGTGCTCTTAGATAACTATCTGTTATAATAAGATTATAATATCTGACAATTTTTGCATATTCCACAAAGCATAATCATGTAGTCAACCTATCGTTGTATCATGTGGTTAACCTAGACCAGACAGGAAGCACAGCAGGATGAGCCAATTCTTCTTCATTGTAAGGTTATATTAACAGAATGTTACAAGTCCAAATCTGCATTTCTCCTCCTGTCCCCTTTACAATCCAAGAAATTCGTGAGGAGTTGTTTCTGAGACTCTTGTCTCACCTACATTAGCTGCAGTCTAAGTTGCCTGTTATATGACCATTTCCTTAACCAGAACTCCTACATATAATACAAGGCCATTGTATTACATATCATAATATATACTGATATTTTATTATTTATCTTTGACTATCATGCTTTGATACTGACTTTGATTAATCAATTTTTAATTAAATTGTAATATATTTTGGTCAAAGTCAAATTTAAAACCTATAGGTAAATATTTTCTCATTCACGCATTAAGCGATCACCATTTTTGTTAGCTGTGAATCATGAAATAGTACGTTTTGGAAATAGAATAAATATTCTTCAAATGAATGCAATTCCCAGGATAAATATATATGGAATTCCAAGGTACATATACCCAGGAACATATTTTTAAAAACTCAATTTCTCTGGGGTTATTCAGCTCCAAAGATATATTTGATAAAGATTCAATTGGCTAAAACAATTCTAGTATGGTGAATAATTTTATTTTGTATGTAGTTATACTGTAGAATGTGATCCAATGAAATGTGTCATTAGTTAGACATGTTTTTTTGAAAAGCTAACCTTTTAGGCTATGTCTATAAAATATGATCTAACTAGCATCAGAAGTAACCCGTTTACAACATCCAAGTTGATTTTCTGTCTTTCCAAAACATTCTTTCATTATCCTTGTCAAGCTTGTTCTTAATGTCCTTGGTTTCAGAGGAAAATCATTTAAATTTATGTTGCATCAAACAGAAATAATGGGCACCACAAATTTTCCTCTCACTGAGTATTCTGAACAGGAACTGAGTGTTTTCTTCTTTGAGACAGGGGCTACCAGAGAATGTTTACAATGAAGACAGTTTCTTGATCAGACCAGAACATGCAACATGGAAGTGAATTTAAGAGTCATTCCTGGATTATGCAAATAGAGTTCACTCTTTTGCTACCACCATTTTAAAACTTCCACATCAAACCTCTTCTATTATTTTGAAGCTCAAGTAATAACAATAAAAAGTCAGAAAAAATGTTGTCCTTGATTTTAAGATGTTTTGATCCATGACACAAATAGGAAAAAGTATCATTACAACAATCTGATTGTCTGGTGAGAAATAGGTCACGTTTAATTCAAGAAAGTAAAATTTCTTTATTTCTCGGTTTTTTTTAGAAGTTCTATCTTGTGAAACAATACAGAGTTGTCTAATTTTCTCACAACAGTGAAGTTTGCTAAAGGTACAGTATGTCCTATACATTTTGTAAACTGAGATATGAATTTGAATTTCTTCTAAATCAAAGCAAAGCCAATGTCTCATGGGTTTTTACTTCCTCCCACCATTCTCTCTTTTCTCTCAATCTCAAGACCCATTCAGAAGAAAGCAAAAGAGCTTAGGGAAACTGCTCTACTCCTTTACTTTGCAGTCTTATAAAAGATAGATATAACAAGAAGGTCACACCAGCAAGCAACAATGGTTATTCCTGAGATAGATTGACTGGCTTTGCAGAGTCCTTGGTGCTCTCTGAGCTTGCATTTGCCCTTCATGCTCTCTGAGTAGCACTGATGATGTTATCTAGTTTGGTAATGAAACATTTGCAAGAAAACAATCAAGTTCAAAGAGCACCAAGGACTCCACAGTTCAATCCTGAGCTACAAATATTATCTTCTATTGGTTAACTGGTTTTGTACATAAAAAAAATTAAGCATTTGATGGGATTAGATAATTGGTAATGCATTTTGCTTTAATTCAGCCTTCTCTCATCACATTGTATCAATAAGGCTATTGTTTTAAGGCAAATAATGGATACTATATGAACATAATAATTATATTTTATTAACTGGATTTAGAGCTTAATATGCTGTATGGGCCTGGCCATTCTGTTCAAACCCAGTTCTTTATTTATTGGGCTGATATGTTGAACAATATTAATATATGTTTACTTCTTTTCCTCTCCTATCAACTTTATTTTTTCAAGTTTGAGATCCTATCTAATGCCCTAAGCATTTCAGAATGGAAGTTATATATGCACAGATCTCCCTACATACCCAATTATTTGGTTAATCTTATAAACTTCATGGTTCTGACTCATAGTTTTTCCACCCTGATGATTCCCTAGGGTGCTAGGCATTGGGCCAGAGCATGATTAGTCCTCTGGTGTGATGTACTTTAGGGGTTTTTGTTTGTTTGTTTAACAATTTGCTTTCTATTTTAATGTTTGCTGCCCAGAGTTACATTTGTGAATCAGGGAGCAACATAAATTGAATCAATCAATCAATCAATCAATCAATCAATCAGTTAATCAGTTAAGTCTCACTTTTTGCAATCAGGAATATTAAATAGCACTTTAGATGAACAATGAACCATTGGGTCCTAATGTTCAAACGCAAACATTATTTAATTATGTTCTTCTGCTAGGGAACAGTTAGTTTTCTTAAAATAGGTTGCAGCCAAGCAGAAACCCTGCTGGGTAATTAAAGAAATGCCATGGTTTGTAGCTTTTTTTCCACATGAAGGACACAAATTACAGAAACATTTTTTCTGAACATGCTTGAAATGAATGTCCATTTTAAAAGTACAAGTGATCCTTTTGTGCCTTGATCTGATAAAAAGAGGTTTTTCCTCATTCCTTGAAATATAATCTTTTACCCCATCGTGTTTATGCTGGAAAATTGCCTAGATAAGGCAGTGGTTAGAGGAAAATTGTTTCCAACCCTAAAGCCAAAGGACTGTACCTCATTACAATTAGTTTCCCTCTCAATAGCTTTAGTTAAGAAGGCAAAAAGAAAAAAAAGATAAAGTGACCAAGCCTGAATTTTGCAATATCTGAATTTTGCAGTACCTGAATTTTGCAATATCTGAGTAGTTGTAAGACATCTTAAAGATTTTACTCCCGAGACAGTAGCCTGTGCTTCTTGAATCACAATAGGCCACAATTTGATCTCATGTGTTCTGTAAGTAATTGATCTAAACAATCTCAGGCAATTTTAACAACACAGAAACACAAAATAGTTGATCTGGAAGAGATCTTGGAGGTCCTTTAGTCCAAACTCCTGTCCAGTGCATGAATCCTTAGACCATCTTAGCAAAAAGTTGTTCACACTTTCTTTGAAAGCCTCTACTGATGGTACTCCCAGGATTCAAGGAGGCAGACTGTTACAATAGGTCTCACACTCAGGAAATTGTTCATGATTTTGAGTCAGGATCTCTCTCTATAACCTTCAAGAAAATATGTGGCAGCCATTATAAAAATGTTAGCCAATTCAGGGATTCAGAAAGGGATGAGGAAGAAACTCGAGTGCCCTGCCTTGCATATATATTGTATTAACTGCCTTGAGTTGCCATGGGCAAGTAGGAGGCAATATAAATTAAATAAATAAATTAATTAATAGTAAAGATACTTGCATTGGGGTGATCAAATTGGATACGATATTTTAGACACAGTCCGACCAGTTTGGCATAGAACTGAACAGTCCCTTTTGATGATTTCAATATTGTATCTTTATTGATGCAGTCCAAGATTGGATGGGTTTATTTATTTATCACATTTATATAGCCACCCATCTCACACAAGTGACCCTGGACACCATATAATACTTTTGGCAGCTGCAGCACACTGCTGGTTAATGCTTGATCTGTGTTCTACCAGAACAGTGAAATGCTTGGCACAAGTATTACTGGAGAGCCAGGTCCTGGGATGGGGTGTTTTGGCCCTGTTTGGGCAAACCACTAGCTCCAAAGATCAGCTGGGAGTGAACTGGTTTGCTCGAAGATCAAGGTATTTCCTCCCTCCCCCGCTAATCAGCTGTTTTCTGAAGATCAGCTGCGTTGCATGATTTATATTAGCTAGAGAGCAGGAAATCGTCAGATTTCTTGTTTTCTAGCTAATCTAAATCGTATGGCACAGCTTGCTGTTGTACTGCTTCACCCAGGAGGCTTCCTGGGGGCCCAGGAGGCAAATTTATTTTTTATTTGCCTACTGGGCCTCAGGGAAGCCTCCTGGGAGCAAAAATGGGGCACGGTGGGGTGCACACACACCTGTCCTGTTTTTGCTTCCAGGAGGCTTCCCTGAAGGCCAGTAGGCAAAAAAACTATGCCCACCCAGTCACATGATCACCTCGCCATGCCCACCTAGCCACGTCCACCTAGCCATGACCACAGAACTGGTAGTTAAAAAATTTGCATCCAACACCTGGCCAGGTACTATTTATCTTTTATTGATTTTTTTCCCAACTTTAGTGTACTATTGAACTGCGTTTTGTTGAAAAGTCTAATATTCAAATTTATCAAGATCCTTTTAAGCTTGAAGTCTCTTTTCTAAGGTATTAGCTGATATCAGCCCTTTGAGTCCAGACAAGAAGTAGTAACCATGAATACTAACATCAACTTTATTATAAGCCTACTATAACAGAATCTTGCAAATCTGAAATCACCTCTTTCCTTCCTTACTTTTATTGACCTAAAGCCTAAAAATCTCCTTTCCTTCTCCACCCCACTCCTTGTTCAGACTCAGATTTTGTTGAACAGACCATTATCTAGGCTGCAGCTTTTCTTCCTGTCTCCCAAGAAAATTTCCACACAACATTACAACAATCCCTTCAGCTTTATGTTATCTGCATATTGTCTGAGCATCTCTTTTATTCTTTTATCCTGTCATTTAAGTCGCTTATAAAAAAGAAGGCACTAAACTCAGGACAGAACCCTGGGATACTTCTCTGCATATGTCTCACTGTGTAGACATAGATCCATGAAGGACCTCATCCATGGATGTGGTTTTTCAACCAATTACCAATCCATCTGGTAGTTAGATAACCATGTTCCATTTTATCAAGAAACCTATGAACCATGAACACCTTACTGAACTCTTGGTCCAATATTTCTGTTGAGGTAATTCCCCGTTAGGAGAATGAGCGCATACAGGGTGACATATAGAGAGTAGTGTTGGAATAATACACACAGAGTACACAGATACACTATACAGTAAATGTAGCTTTTTACTTCCAGAAAGGTTTAAGCAAAGTCCAAACACAGTCCAAAGTCATTACACAAGTTAAATCAGTCAGTGTTCAATCCAGGGATAATCCAGTAACAAAGTCCAGTGTCAAAAACAGTTCAGTATCAGACTTACATTAAATCCAGTAAATATCAGTCAATTAAGAAAAATGGAGCAACAGCAATACTTTCCAACAGAAGGAAACAAAGATACACTCTCTTCTGAGACTCAGACTAAAACAACCCAGGTTTCTGGNAGATAGTACTAAAATGTTTATCCTGGTTTATATATTTCTTACCCAAATACCTGTTAGGAGACTCATATTCCTAACAATTTCCACACATCCCATTGATCAGCCCTACTAGGAAGACCACACCAGGAAATAATCTCCACAGGAAGATTAAAAGTGGCTATAAATAACCCAATTTTGCAAGTCTAATCCTTTTCTTATATCCATGTGAACAAGAGAGGCATTTGCCTGCTTCTGAATATAATCTTGTTTCTTGAGTCTTAAAAGGTATTTCAGCTTCCTTTGTCAAGATAATGATATTTCCATATTTCCATCAAGGTCATCTGCTTTGCTCTCTCTATCCACTAAAATACTCATTTTCAAAATAATAATAATAATAACAAGATTAGTCTCCCACGACATATTTTAACAAAGCCATGTTGCTTCTATTAATCACTTGTTTTCTCTACATGGAAACTAATCAAGGGGAGAAGCAACCTGGAACTAAGGAGAAACTTTCGGACAGTTAGAACAATTAATCAGTGAAACAACTTGCCCCCAGAAATTGTGAATGCTTAAACACTGGAAGTTTTAAAGAGGGTGTTGGATAATCATTTGTCTGAAGTGGTGTAGGGTTTCCTACCTAAGCAGGGGATTGGACTAGAAGACCTCCAAGGTCCCTTCCAACTCTGTTATTCTGTTCCATTCCATTCCATTCCATTCCACTCCACTCCACTCCACTCCACTCCACTCCACTCCACTCCACTCCACTCCACTCTACTCTACTCTACTCTACTCTACTCTATTCTAATCACAGTTCTATATATTTGAGAATCAGCTTGCCGAATCAGTTCATTCCAGACCAGGTGTAGGTGTGTCACGAGAGAGAGTGGTGTGTGTGTGTGAGAGAGAAACAGAGAAACAGAGACAGAGACAAGAAAGAAAAGGAAGGAGGGAAGGAAGGAAGAAAGAAAGGAAGAAAGAAAGGAAAAAAGAAAGAGAAATAGGAAGGGAGAGAGAGTGTTTGGTGTGTGTGTGTGTGTGTGTGTGTGAAAGAGAGAGAGACAGAGACAGAGACAAGAAAGAAAAAGGAAGGAAGGATGGAAGAAAGGAAGAAAGAAAGAAAAATAGGAAGGGAGAGAGAGTGTGTGGTATGTGTGTGTGTGAGAGAGAGACAAGAAAAGAAAGATCAAGAAAGATAGAGGAAAGGAGAGAAAGAAAAATAGAGAAAAAGAAAGAGAAAGAAAGATAAACAGGCCCTCCGAAATACCTGAAGTGCCAAAACAGTCCTCAGGCTTCCTTCGAGCCTCCAGGAGGGCAAAAACAGCATCCCCTGGGCTCCAGAGATCCTCCGGAGGCTGAAAATGGGCATTTCCAGTATTTCTGCCTGCAGAGCCTCAGGAGGGTGAAAACGGCCTCAAACGGGCTGAAAATCAGTTGGGAGGCGTGCACATGCATAGTGCAGGTAAGGGGTGTGGGGGGGTGTTGTGTGCGCATGCACAGGGGGGTGGACCACATTGCATTGTGGGTGCCAGCATACACTATCGCGTGTGGGTGCGCTTTTGACATACCACAATAAAAAGATTTGCCATCACTACCTAGAGTGATTTTATTGCCTTTCTTTTTCCCAGGTATTTTTCAGGATTTACAATATATGCATTCAATGTCTACAGTCCAGAGCTAAATATATGTATGTTTAACAGAGTTGAAAGGGAGTTTGGAGGTCTTCTAATCCAGTGGTTGTCAACTGATGGTCCACAGCCCACTGGTGGTCCACGAGAAAATTTTGGTGGTCTACAGAAAAATGTCATCTCCAGAACACCCCCCCCCCAAAGCAATTA
>BHFT01021095.1:0-10712 GCA_004320025.1 Laticauda laticaudata
ACTCATCCCGAGAAACTTCGTCTCCTGTCGTTTCTTTCTCCTTTCACTCCCTATCATGAGGTGCCCATCTAATGCGAGATAGCAGATACTATGCTATGGTATGGCTAGGATTTAGGGGACTTGAAATCCCATATGTCAACAAGGCAAGCCTCATCAAAACAGATCTTCATCTAATAGCCTAGAACAGACAGTTAAAGATCTATGCACCATCCAAATACTAGCTATTGTAGTTAGCTGTTCTGTCCTCAAATCATGCATTAGTTATATTACTATCTTCTGGCTCTTCCCCGTCTTATAACCATGTGCACAACTAGTTGTTATCCATTTTCTTACCAGCTTCTAGTAGGCAGAGAAGAAAGAATCATTCTGTTTCTTCAAAAGCTACCCAACATGAGACATCAGTTCAAACCGGGTTGAAAAGGTTACTATCTTGATCATAAAATTGGATGTGAAATGTGCTTGAGCTCCTGATAGCAACATAACATGATTGATTTGCTATTTAAAAATGTTGACTAGGTTGAGTTTTCAAGATGTTAACATGAGCAGCTACAAGAAAACTTAAATGTAATGATATCCTAGAAATAATCAATAATGATATGAGTTATTTAGAATTGTCTTATTCTGCAAAGGGTTGAACAAACTTACTTCAGTTTTTTGCTCAGTGGTGTTTATCTTTGAATAAAAAACATAATAATCCTCTCAAGAATTTGTACATTTCAGCTGCAATCTTTTGAACAAACCTTATTTCTAGATACAGTAAAATTCTCAGAATAGTACATAATGGGCAATGTCTTCCACTTCTAAGTTACCAGCCTACTTTTACTTTCATTAATGAATGTTATTCAGATTTCCATAAAGTGTCCATAATAGCCATGCAATGCCATCTCAAAAATATAAGATTTTAGCTCAGCATATGATCCAGGAAAGGTATTAAATTGGCTTATATATCCAAATGCTGCTATTTGCAAATCATAGTGCAAATTTCACTACAGCCTCTATAAGAGCAGTTGTTGAAGCCAGATTAAAAAGTTGAAAAAACTGAGGAAAGAAAGAGAAGGAAAAACCACTGCTATAGAATTCTAGTTAATAAACACATTCCTGTTTACATTCAACACTGTGTGAACAATGGCATGCTATATGAAAATTAAAACTGTTGGTCACCATGCTGTGTCGACTTTTTTTAAAAAATCCCAGCCTTGATTAATAATGTATATTTGTAGGTTCAGAATGTTCTCTTATCATTTTGTGGAATATCAATAGTGTCACAATATTCTTTATTTGCCATTTTGTCATTCCATAAGCTAGTGTTCTAATTGTTCTGCAAATGTGTTTTCACAGCAGTGTGGTGATAAAAGTAGACTTGAATGAGCTAATCAGTTAGAGCAAACATGCACCAGAAGTTCATGTTAAAAATCTCCACTGAAATGGGCAAAAAGCATCCAAATGCAATACAGTTTGTCGAGATTCATTTGTAAAATGTTTGCTACTTTTAGTTTTGTGTTTTAAAACATACCAAAGCAATAATTCAAGCACACTATACTCCTCTTATGATGAAAAAATGATTCAACTTATTCTAACTTGCATTTTATCCCTTATCAGTATGCTGGGATCTAGGAGTATTTTTTTTGGGGGGGGGAGGAAGGGGTGAAGCTGAGCTTCCTTAAGTGATGGAAGAACAGTCCCCTACCCCAAAGAAAAATTAACTACCATTAGGATCAAACCATGCAACCCCCCACCTCCATCAATCCTAATGAGCCAGGGGGGATATGGGTCTAAGAGACAAATGTTGGGACTTATAGTCATAAAGAGCCTGCCCATTTTCCCAGGTTCAGAAGGATAAAATTGTTTCCAGTTAAGTAGGCAAGATTGAATCCAGTCATCTCCCTCTGACCTGTATCAAAACTGCCATCCAAGTTGGAATGAATTTCAGTGATTTTGTTCAACAGATGTTCTGCCCCGTGTTGTAGTTGCACTGTTAATCCTCCTTCCCCAGGAGAGTTTATGTCACTTTAAACAAGCCCATTGGAAGCTATCTATAGATGCAATAAGAGTGGAGAAATATTGTTATTTACATGTTCTTACTACCAAGAAGGCATCAAGATGCCTTAATGAGCATCTCAACTGTGTTTGATTGAATTCATCCCCTGTCAACTTCCATCAGCAATCTAGATATTTCTTCTCCTGTTTCATGTCCTTCAGCTTCAGTTGGACCATGCAGGAGACTCACAGCAACATCCTACAGCTTTCCCTGGAACCCAATATAAAGTAAATTTTAATCTGTTAGGTCAGGGGTGTCAAACTGACATTGTCAGGACAATGTCACATGACATATTGGGAGTTTTTTCCTCTTCTTCGCTAAACCAGGTATGAGCGTGGCCAGCACGTGACACATCTGTTCTGATCAAGGCATCCTGAGACAGTAACAATCACACGCTGTTCCCAAAACCCTTTTTTTTTAATTTCAAAGGCTGTGAATTATATGCATTCACAGCCCGTAATGAATCCCAAACAGTTTATGAATAGTCCAACAGAAGTCTGCCACAGTCTTTTGGGATAAAGATGATAAGCATCCACCCTTATTTCCCTTGAAATGCTGCCAATGACTAATTTGCCAATTAGCTGTACAAGGCCAAACGGAGCACAAAATCAACATGGAGCTTCAGAGTTTAAATTAATCAGAACTAACAAAGTTGCTTCCTGCAAAGGCTCATGTCCCTTTGTTCCTCCTTTATGGGAGGGGCCAATAATCTCCAAGCCTTACTCCTGAGTCGCCCCTTTTGTCTTAATTGTTCTTGTCTTTTGGCAGCTCTGCACAAGCACGCACTGGGAACAGCTCTTCCTGTTCCTCTGGTTTGCTGCTGTCAGATTCTGGAGGCTCTGATATCAGCACATAACTTTCAGATGGCCCTGGCCCCATCTCTTTGTCAGACGCAGATCCCTCACCTGAGCCCTCCCCAGACTCCAGGACTGGCCCATGTTCCTCACCACTGTCTGACTCTGCTGCCAACTCCACAGGCTGCCTGCGGAGCACAATAACATCGGGTCCATGGGCCAGGAGTTTGACAACCCTGTGTTAGGTGCACAAATACCATTTTCTGCATCTACTGTATGCATAACAAAATTTTTGCATTTATGTGTGTATAATGAAGGGAAGGGAGGGGTAGAGAGAAGTTCCTCAAATTTATAAATCATTTGACTATAAGCCAAACAAATGTCCTTATTTTAAAGGTATTGTGATGACCCAGGGCATGGCATAAAGGCAACAGTCAGATAAGCAATGAGTCCCTTTATTATCTCCAACTTTGCCCCCAAAGTTCAGGTTATCTTTAGGCTGGAGAAAAACTCTCCCAGGAACAGCTTTTGACTCTAGAAAATTCAGTCCAAAGCAAGGTACACACAAACTGTAACTTAAAATCCAAACAAGCCAAACTGAAGTAATTACCTTGGCAGGGCAGGAGGAGGAATCTCAGACTTGAAAGCATGATAAAACTCACACAGTTGGGGAGATGCCAGGAATACAGATAAGCCAAGATGACACAACATAAACTTACATTTACTCCTAACAACCTGCTACACACATCTTGCCTTTTTTATATACACTGTGTTCCCAGCAGCAGCTAATGAAGGGAATCAGGACCCTTTCCTCCCCTGTAAGCCATGCGACTTACATTGCTTTCTTCTCTGTTCCTCCCTGTGTGCCCTAGGATGAAGAGGGGGTGGGCCTGGGTCTTCCTCTGAACTCCTTTGTTCTACCTCTTCCCTGCTCTGCCCAGTCAGACTTTGCCTTTCCCCAGTTTCTTACACCGCCAACGGAGCCACACTGTTGTTCAGCTGTTCGGCTTCCTCCTCTGAGTCAGATTCCAACAGGTGTGGTATTTATCATCTCACTCCAGCAAACCAGATCCAAATGTTGCCTTCAAATATTGGAAGAGAAGATAAATGTTATATGATTTGGTTACATTACTTTCTGCAATATATTCTTGTCAATGCCTGTAAAATCTTTTCAGCAAGAGAACAATTGCATCAGCTCTCACTTGTAGTTTAAATTACATTTCAAACCACTAAGGCTATGTTGTTAAATGCCTCCTGACTTACATGGTGAGTCAGGGTCGAATGTGCTAATTACCCACTAAATGAACTGTTCCTACCTAGTTGATGAGGCTAATTTGTTTCTCTGTACTTTATTAGCATCCAATGGCTTAACTGTAGATACTCTGGCATAATTTTTACACTAACTTGCCCTTACAGTAAATGCTCCCTAATACTGAAGACTTCTAAGGTTAATGGTTTGTTCTACAGTGGAAACACACAATTTCTCTGACTTGGTCATATCTAGCAGTTCTCTTTAAAAGACAACACAGCACAGACATGGACTGTAATTCTTTGGATTAAAGAACTCTAGCAGGAGCCCTTTCTCATTTCTTTTTAATGATGCATACTGTATGCAACTCCTTGCAAAGATCAGATTTAGTAGCTACCGTCTGCAGGTGAATTCTCGTCTCTTCAGTCTCACAGCATATTCCAATTTGTTTTCATTCTAGGGTAGGGATTGACTCAATTTATTCTCACATCATTCAGAATCTCTCCCAGTGTCATCCGTCACAAAACCAAATTCATGGTTGCTACTTTTAAGTTCTGTAAAAAACAAAACTCTCCACGAGCATGCAAGTAATTCCAGAAGGAATGTCACTCTAACATAGCATGCAGGTATGTCCTGAATTTCAAAAGAATCCCTTTATTATTATATGGAGTTTATAGTCTTGGAGAAAGCAAATTAGGAGAAACCTTGGACTCCTTGCCCCAACACTATAAGATGGTGATTACTTTCTATTTATTTGAAGCATCCCAGCTCCAGTGATTACAAAGAAAAATATTATTTCCAGTTATGCTCCATACTATTTTTGCCAAGTAAGAAAGAATCCGAAGCACCCAATGAAGTTAATTTATACTGTCACATTGTGGAGTTCACTGTTTTGTTACATACATACATACATACATACATACATACATACATACATACATACATTGCAAGGTTCATATATATAATATAATATAATGTAATGTAATGTAATGTAATGTAATGCAAGTACAATACAATACATATATTCCTCAACTTATGATCACAATCGAGCCCAACACTTTTGTTGCTAAGCAAGGCAGTTGTTAAATGAGATGCGCCTGATTTTATGACCTTTTTGCCACAAAAATATTTCTTAAGCAAATCACTGGGGTTTTTAAGTGAATCATTCAGATTCTGTATCCCCCATTGACTTTGCTTGTCAAAAGCTCGGCTGGAAAGTTTGCCAATGGTAATCACATGACCTCTGGACAGTGCAACTGTCATAGATACACACCAATTGTCAAGCATCCGAATTTTGATCAAGTGACTATGGAAATGCTGCAACGATCATAAATAAATAAATAAATAAAGCTCTACAGAGAAACATTAAAACTGCCCAGAATATCATTGGGCTCCAGCTACCAGCCCTGGACAACATCTTTGCATCTCGCTGTTTGAGGAAGTTGCACAACATTCTCAGAGACTCTTCCCATCCTGCTTACAATCTTTGTGAACTGTTGCCTTCTGGCAGAAGATACAAAACAATTAAAATTCAGACCACACGTTTTCTGAATAGTTTTTATCCCAGAACTATAATTGCTCTTAACAATGAACTTAGGGACCACCAACAGTGAGCTGTTGGACAGTATTACTTGGTCTGTTGTGTGGGATGCTTGTGTGTTTTTAGGAGGTGGGGAATTTTGGTAGGTGGGGAAGTGTTTGGGGATTGTCAATTTATTAAATTTATTGTAGCTGCCCATTCCATTAGATTTTGGACAGCTTCCCCTTACAGGGGCATAAACAGGCATTGCAGATTAAAAGGACCAGAAAAACAACAGCGAACTAATTAAAAGCAATCACCCATTGTAAATGTTTGGATTTCACCAAATAATTCTTATTTGGTCTTCAGTCTGTTTCTAAATTCTGGATGCATGATATCCTTGTATGTAATTAACCTTTTCTTAACAGTAATTGTTTCTAGAATAAAAGTTTTAAAATAAAAACAAGATTGGTGGACTTGTTGTTTTTCTGGTTTACCATATTCTTATGTTCTGTCTTATAACACGTTCTTTAAAGTTTTTATCTTCTTTTGTGTCCTGATATCACAAATATCTATAAAATCCATTAAATAAACTGGCACCTTCATGTATTGACATTTAGCTCTTCAGGGATTTTATCCATTTGACAAACAACTTACACAGTAGTACAGTTTAAAGAGCAAGTCCACCTCTGTCTTTTGAAATTTGTGGTTATTTTTAAATTTGATTCTATATTTTTCTTTCCAAATTCATTTGTTAACCAATTTTACCTATTTTGCGGATATTTTTGGGAGGGATTAACATTTACACTATTTCAAATTTTTAAGCAATTATTTTAGGTAACATATCCATTAGTTACAGTTTATAATAACCAGGATATTTCACTGGATCTTTTGTTCACTGGCAACCCACCTCCTTTTATACAAAACATCCTTCTTGCAATGAGAGTGTCATTATTGTTTTTGTTTCTTGAGTGTTAATTTTATACCCAAGATTTCACAAAACTATTTAATTCTTTTAATTAGCTGTTTTATTGCTCTTTGAGGTTGCATAATGCATCACCCACACAGCATTTCAATTTATATTCCTCTCTTTGAATCTTAATGCCTACTGTTTGTTTTTTTTTAATCAATTTACCAAATTAAGTTTTTTTTCCTCACTCTCTGTATGTATGTATTAATTACTAATTATTGCCTTATTAGTTCTGAAGCAATTACAAATAATAAAGAAGGAAATGGACTTTTCTGGTACTTGTATTGATTGAAAATTCAAAGAAAATGTCCCATTTGTTATAACGTTTGCTATTTGCTGTTGAAATATACTTTTAATCCAAGCTTTATTTTTTCTCCACGATTTATTTTATTTAATACATCATGAAGAAAAGTCCATTCCAATTGTCAAAGCTTATTTCTGCATACAATGCTTCGATCACATGATCATAATAACAATCTTTTTATAATCCTTTTTCCTCTTTTAACAGATACCCTTCCTATTGGGAGAGTAATAATTTAAGTTGCTACATTTTAATGTCACCATGGAGAAGAAGAAAAGGTTTTTGAACTATATTTTATAATGATGATAATTAGATATTTGGATATTCAGATAGTTTTTATGAATGTATTCTGGTACATCCAACTCAGGATAAACCAGATGATTTCCTGATTTTTAAATTTTAAAGTTATATCGGATTATTATGGATAGTTATTTTAAATGTATCTTTGGTTGACGATTCTGTTTTTAAGCAAACTTCTATCACATACACAAAATATTTTTCAAGTCAATTTTGAGAAAATTAATTTGGTGTGTTAATAACAATATTTGACTCTATTATTGTGAAACATTTTTCCCAATCTCTCATCAAAACTGCTCTCAATTTGATTGCTTTTTTTCCTGTCTCAATTTTAATTTTTTGTTGTTTTTTTGTATGATTACTGGTTGAGATTTATATTAAAAATTAAATTCTGAGTTATAAATACAGAAAATTTAATGACCAATTGCATTTCATATAGCATTGGGTTATAATAGGATTGCATTATATAAGCTTCATGAAATTTTTTTTTAATAAAGAATTCTTGTAAGATTAAAGAACATTTGTATATTTATATGAGGAAACCTCTCTTGGCACTACGTAACATTTTTGACCAGAGGTGGTATTCAGCAGGTTCTGCACCAGTTCTGGAGAGCCAGTAGTGGAAATGTTGAGGAGTTCAGAGAACCGGCAAATGCCACCTCTGACTGGTGATTTTACAATATCCTTCCCTTGCTATGTCTACCAAGCCATATTCACAGAACCAGTAGTAAAACAAATTTGAATCCCACCACTGCTTTTGACTCTTAAATTGGTGCTTGACCAATTGTATTGTGCATTGGATAATGAATATTTATTGAATTGTATGAAACAAAAATATTAGAAACAAGAGCTAGAAACAGAGAAGGTGATTGGTTGAAACAGGAATGTTGCAGTAGTTTTAAGGAATGGCTTTTCCAAGACTTGTGATATCTGAAAAATGGGTACAGATATTCCTCTGCTTACAAACAGGTTGCATTTTGAGAGTCTGTTCATAAGTCCATTTTGTTCTGCAGTCCAAACAAGCATAAAAATCACCCTTGTACTTAATGCCAGACATCCAGAGTTACTACAGTGCACAACCCAGAGCCATTATGTTTCAAGTTTATATTGCAGCAACTACAGTTGCCCCCTCCTTTCAAAAAAGGAATAAACAACAAACAATATATGTGAGGATCCAGTCTGGATTAGTCACCAGGACCAGAGGTTTAGTCTTCCAAGTTTTAGGATTAATCCTGGAGCCCATTCCTAGGGAACTTCTCTTTACAAGAATGTGTGCTTTGGGCACTTATACGTGAGGATCAGAGGTGATATTCAGCAGGTTCTGACCAGTTCTGGAGAACTGATAGCGGAAACTTTGAGCAGTTTGGAGAACTGGCAAATACCATCTCTGACTGGCCCCACCCCCATCTATTCTCTGCCTCCTCAGTCCCAGCTGATCGGCTAGGTCTTCTTTTGTTTCCCTGCACAGGAGAATGGAGCTGGAAAGCAGGTTAATGGGGTGCCGAGGGAATGGGATTTTGCAGTAACCTTCCCGCAGGTGTGGGGTGGAAATGCAGATTTTATAGTGTCCTTCCCCTGTCACGCCCACCAAGCCATGCCCATAGAACCGGTAGTAAAAACATTTGAATCCCACCACTGATGAGGATCAGCAAATGATATGCAAATAGAAGGCGGGAGAAGGGAGGTTATGGTGCACCTTCTTCTGACTTCTGCAACTTTCTAAACTGGGGGTTGGGAACAGATTTGTTCATATCAATGAAAGTTCATAACTTTAATTGGAGTAGTGTCTGTACTTAAGTTAAGGAGACAACTAATGAGTTGACTTTCTTTACTTGCTTTGACCCTGTGGTTAGTTGTTCACATAGATAGCTGAATGTTAAGTGATGTATGCCCAAGTTCATCCATTTGCTTTAAAAAAAAAACTTGGATATCATACCGCTTCAGCTTACTTCTTGCAAAATGAAGATATGAAAATATTAAAAATAATTGTTATTTTTCATGAAGCTGGAATGAAGACCTTAGAAATGTAGAAAGTTAGCATCCACCCCCTCCTAGAAAAATGAAATATCTTGGGAAATATTAAAAAGGCAGAATATTTCCCCTAAAAAGAGTAAAGTCGAAACTCAGAGAAGCAGAAACTCAGCCCCCTCCCCACCTTTGCTAATGGGCCATTAAAGCCTAGGCCAGAGTATTCTACATAATAAAGGGTCTACTCATCTCACCACTGTGGCCTGGGAAGATTGTATTAGCCAACACTCAGGAAGAAGCCATGTGGTCCAGATAAAACCTACAGAATTAGCAAAGACCCCTGCCCCCTAGGAATCTGACAGCCACGGGATACATTTCTTACACAGGAACAGGAAACACTAAGGTGGGGCCCAACAGAGGTTATATAAAGGTCTCTCAGCATCTTGGTCATTCCTTCTTGACCTTCTCATCTTGAAGTATGTGATCATCCTTTCCTTTTCACTTTGGAGCTCCAAGCCATGTGGTCCTGCTGTCCACCATTAAACCATCCTTCCAAATAGCCTCCATGCTTCCAGTGTCTTTTTCCCCACTTGGAACTGAACCCAGAAGGATAATTCTTTCAACAGAAGAAAAGGATGAACCTCAAGACAACTCTACAAACCGAACAATTTAAAGTTCATAGGCAACTCACCAGGAAATAATTTTAAAAGCAATGAATCTGCCTTTGGATCCTGAACAGCAGAACCATTTTTAAATTGCATGGGGAAATGAACTTAGAAAATCATCTTATTGACAGTAGATTTTAAAACTGAGATCCTGAATGCTTTCTCATGGAGATTTTCTCCTATAATTCTTAAGATTTTTGAAGTGCTGGACTTGGGGACATGTTTTATACTTTTCAGGACAAGCTACTGAATTGAAATAGCATGAACATAAAATCTTGATTTATCCAGAGTTTTTAACAAATGTTTTACATAAAGTAAGAGATTTCAGTTTGCTGCACAAGCTAGTAAGGAATAAGAAAGTTAAATACTTTTATTTGCTTCGAGCAAAATTCTACTTTCTCAAACTGAGATCAAAAGATTTACAAGTCCATCTGCAGTCATCTGATAAGTAATATTTTTGCCTTTTTAAATAAACAAACAATTTTTCGTCTCTCCCCTGCTTTCCCCTTTTAAAGGATTTTCTATAATATGAGTTTAGCAATTACTTTCCTACAGTGTGCCTTTATTTTGGGGTTGGAAGAGGGACACTGCTGTAATTATTGCCATGTAAATGGTTATGTATATATTGTGTATGTGTTTTATTGGGTTTTCTGTCTTTTTCTTTTTTATTTGAGGTGGTTTTTATATCTATTATTTTGCACCTACATGTTTGAAAGATTCAAATGCATGGGAGCAACCTTGTACCAGCCCTTATTTAGCTAATATAACTTACAAAGTTATCATGGCATGATTTTTTTTTTTAAAGTGTATCAATAAAATGTTAATAAAGTGTTCTCTGTTATGTATGGAACTTGGTAGGCTCCAAGTTCCCTATTCTGATTGGCCGAAAAGGCCGTTCTCAGATTGGCCAT
>BHFT01021098.1:0-56103 GCA_004320025.1 Laticauda laticaudata
TCCCTTCCCCTCTAATATTAAAACCAGGAATAAAAAAATAAAAAGAGTCTAAAATTATTAAAGAGAAGAAACAAGAGGGAAAAAAAAAACTTTTTCAAAAAGTTATTTTGAAAGGAAAAAATAAGAATTAAAAAGGAAAGACCAGTCCAGTTTAAAAATTGAAATGTTTTTACAAAAATCCAAAGTTCCAATAAAAAGAAAAAAAAACCTTTAGGTTTAATTTGTGCTTAATCTCGCTGCTTGAGTACTTTTATCTTCACTTTTAAATTTAATTTTTAGTCTTTTAGGGTGTTCTCTCCAGAAAAAAAAAAGTAGAAAATTATCTCACCAAACTGACATACTTTCTTTCCAGCTTTCTTCCAATCCAGAGCTGTCCCAGCGTCAGCAGCTTTAATGGCTGCCTCTCCGCCATGGGAAAAAAAAGGTTTCTCTTGGATCTACCAGGGACTTTGTGATGTCCCTGGGATCAACAGGATGTGCCCCCCTCAGTTACCGTCTCTACGGGACAGTTTCGGTCCGTTGGGACCATCCTGCAATGGAGATATCAGCAGCGATCTTAGAGCTTAGAGTGCATGCTGTACCTCCGCAACGCCAGCTCTGCCCTCCCCTTGTTAGTATTATCTTCTTTTTTTTTAAAATAAAAATGACATATAAAAAAGCACTGCAATTTTTTTTTCAAATTCAGAACCCTTCTTGGACCTTGAATGGCATGACAGGACTTTCACTACAAAAACCCTCAGCTAGAACCAGGACAGAAAAAAAACATATTTCAATTTATTTTCTTCTGTTTGCATTTAAAATTGATTAATATTTATCACACTTAATATTAGGGCTGCACAAGATTCAGGAACAATCTATTCCTCTCCTTTCCAACTGAAACTCTTTGTGGACCATGTTGTACTCAAGATCATTTGGTTGTTTTCCAGAAGTAAAAAATATTTAAGCAACTTACAATGTCCTGAACTTGACTTTCCACCCAGCGCACCTCAAGCTACTTCTAATTTGAAAGACCTACTTCTGAGAAATGCCACACTGTGCTCTGAGGTAGCCTACTCTGAGAGGAAATTAGGCACAGTCTAGATAGCTAACTGAAATTTCTGAAATATTTCATTCCCCAATGAATGAGCTTTGCACAACTCTAATTAATATGAATAGTCTCTGGTCACATTTTTAATAACTCTTGTTACTTCCCCCTCCTTGTTGCGTATATCTTTATTACATGATTACAAAATCTGAAAGTCTTGGAAGACCTCAAGAGTTTGAAGTATCACATGGAATTTAGGGCACAGAGTTATGCAGCTCTGATCTGAAAGCATTTATAACTTATTTCCCAGTGGACAGCTCTGTTATATTGATAACTTGTGATCTGACTTGGTTGTACAGTTGAGAAGAAATTAATCTAGCTTCAGTTGAAGTTTTGTCTCAACAGAGGGCAGTAGAGGATGAAATTTTTTTTAAAAAAATCTTCAGTCCTGAATTATTTTGCTTTTGGTCTTCAGTATTAAAGTGCAGGTTTTCTTTTAATAGTAATCTGAGAGTGCATTTTCACACAAGAAACTGTCCACAACCTATACTACTGCCATCTTCCAAAGTGTTACCTTTTGCGATCTTACAAATCACCAAGCATTTCAGTTAATAATGACATAGTAGTATATGCAGAGCAGAAATGGAAAGTCAGGGATAAAGTTAGGAATGGTGGCAGATATTAAATATCTCTATGATTATATGACTTTCATGAAGAACTGTTATGCTGTCAGCAGCCAAAGAGTATTTAGAGCTAATCCATGGGTGTTAGCAGATAATGCACTCAAGAAATAGGAATAGCAGCACTAAGATAAAATAGTTACCACCATAGCTTTGTAATCATAAATACCTTTTTGCTTAGCACTCCAGATGCTTTCAGATTTGGTGCTGCTATAGTGTTACTAGAAGAGCCATATAAATATATCAGTAAATCAGTAAATCCAGTGATGTGTATTTCTTTGTTTACTGCAAGCCTCAGAATTTGTTATACAATTGTTCAATCCCAGCTGCTTGAAGCAACCATCAATGGTTCTTATCCACATTGCCAGATCACATATTACAGTAGTAGAAAACAGTGGCAAAGGTCATTTTCTTTTCAATGAAACTGATAAAGGCATTGGAGCCTTTTGGGGACAGGAGTTTAGATATGATCTTTGTAGTTCCTAACCTAATGCCCATACCTCCCATCTATCCTTCCCTCAGCTATGTGTCCTTGTGCACTTCTGCCAAAAAATTAACCAATTTTACAGTTAACTGTAATGAGAAGCTATGTTTTTTCAAATCTTGCAAGTCTTTTACTCAAGTTGAAGTGACTTATTGAGATGAAACTCTATAATGAAACTATAGAAATCAAACAAATAAGTTCTTAATGAAATATGAAATGAAATATAAAGTGAAGCTTTGCATTTCATTTTGTAGAAAAAGAATAGATAATTATTCTATTCATCGGAATAAATTTTGCATGTACAAAGATCTCAGGTTCAATTCACAGACTTCTGGTTTCACAAAAGTATATAAAGGAAGGGGAATAATATGGAGACACCAGGTGTTTTTAAAACTCTGAATGGCCCTGGTTAAAATGTTCATTTGACCATACACTAACACATGTACACATCCCACTTTTTTCTCCTTGAATCCAAGGTCAGTGTCATTTTTCTGCACTATTCCCCCTCCCCACTGAAATTACAAGCACGGTAAGTGGGAGTATATATGGAAAGCTGATATAGGCATTATATTTTTACTGCTTTGAATGAAAAATAGTGATCTCTCTAACTATTTCAAATAATGAATTACAATTTCGGTGGGACCAAGGGTAATTGTTTCTCTCCCATCTCTCCATTTAGAAAGATAAGTACCTGCTGAAAAACCTGGTGAAGTTTTAGAGTACAAAATCTTAGACAATTCATCAAACTTTCTTATGCAGTATAAAATAATGTCTAATGAACTCATAGAAAAGATTATCAGTAACTGTTAATTGACTGCAAATCATCACATTGGTGACAATATCTGAATAGTTTTTGTTAGGGAATAACAATGAGAGATCTGGTTGGTCAAATTCTTGGAGTAAATTAATATGTTGTATGATCCAGCAAGGTTATTTTTTTTGTTCTTAATATTCCATACATATTTCCAGATATGATACTCACAACAAAGCAGAATATCTTCTAACTGAATAACCTATTGCAAACTGGAGGCTTTATGTTTAGCCTGGTATTGCAGTGATATTTTGACAAATGACCTCTTCTTTTTTATAGACACTGTCTATAAAACTTTGTTGGCCTCCAAATGATCAGATTTCCTAAAGAGCAATGCAAACATCTGCCAATAGCTAACTCTTCACTGACTGTATTATCAAGTCACCATGGCACATTTCTTCAAAGCTACAGAGATGCTCCTCTAGAGATGGTGTCTACCAAGCTCTTGGGTTCCAGCTTCAAGCATTTGTCCTATTGTAGACATATCAACATAACCAGCTCCATAGCATATTCTCTTAGGAGGCTACGAGGCTGATTGGGACACTAAATAATTAACTTTACTGCCATTGGCTACAGAAATTATTATGAATTTTTAAGCACAGCAAGTGACTGAAGAAGTTTCGCTTTGCTTTCCTCCCGCCTTTTTGCAATCCTTCATTTGAAAAAGTAGATTATGCCTAAAACAACTCGACATGCAGGTGGGAAGATATTTAAGACACAAAGAAGTCTGAACAAATGCATTACCAAGAATTCAGAACTGAAGAAGCCAATAGGTGTGCAGGAGAGAGGACATGATGTATATACTGGAGATGCCAGATTAAAAACATTTTCAAAAAGGTTTACCTACTTATGCACTCTTGGGCCTTTCAATTCAAAGATCACACCCAAGGCAGTTTGTTCCTAGGGGAGATAAATTTGAAGGGGAGATTACAAGCATAGAAACTTAGCTGAGGCAGATTTATTTTTGTAATTAAAAATGCTTTAAAATGTAAGATTTAATGTTAGTGAGAGGCATCATGTTGATAGCTTTAGAAAGTGAAATTTTATCTGCATTTCCACAAAAATATTTTCAACTAACCAATATTTGTTTCATGTAGCATTTAATTCTGACCCATTTGTGTTATCACCCACTTTATTTCCACTAAGTCAATAGATGTTTCAGTGGAAACAGAGGCACTAATATCCACATTACAAACCTGTGCTGTGGGGCTACCATTCCAGATGAATCTATTCCAGAATAAAAATATAATTATTTCTGGAATGGCTTCATTATTGTTTCTGGTTCATGCTTTCTCATGCACATATGCAATGTTCACATGTACAGATGACTGTTTAGTGAAGTAATTTTCCCTAACACCATAGCTATAGGAGATGAAGGTAATGGGAACTGTAGTTCAGTATCTCCGAGGGATAGCCAGTGATTCTGACTGGGGAATTCAGGAAGTTGAAGCCCACATGTCTGGGATAATCATAATCATAAAGCCATAATGTATTTAACAACATTCATTTGGAACCAACTTCAGTTGGAGGGACATAATATAAACCTGTTGTGGCCTGCTGGCAGCTGACAGAGCTGGCAGCAGAGTTGGACAATAATGAGGAAGTTGGAAAGGAACCTGGGTCAGTACTGGAGGCTGAGGAGGACTCAGACAAGGGTTCTGCATCAGAGGCAGGATGGGGGCAGGGCAGGCTGGCAGTCATCAGCTACCTTCAAACTTAGACAGCAGTGATTCGGGGGAGTTGCTAGAACCAGTTCCAGAGGTGGTATTCAGCAGGTTCTGACAAGTTCTAGAGAACCGGAAGCATAAATTTTGAGTAGTTTGGAGAACCAGAAGCAGAAATTTTGAGTAGTTCAGAGAACCGGTAGTAGAAATTTTGAGTAGTTCAGAATACCACCTGTGACTTGCTCCGCCCCCATTGATTCTCTCCTCCCAAGTCCCAGCTGATTGGCTGGGTATTCTTTTGTTGCCCTATACAGGAGAATGGAGCGAGAAAGCAGGTTAGTGGAGTGGGGTGGGGAGAGAATGGAAATTTTGCAGTATCCTTCCCTTGCCATGCCCACCAAGCCACACCCACAGAACCAGTAGTAAAAAAAATCGAATCCCACCACTGACCGGTTCCCAGCCTGCACATGCACAGGGCTACCAGAAGATAAGAACAATTGAGAAAGCAGTGTCAACTCAGGAGTAAGGCCACACCTCGGAGATGATTGACCTTCCCATAGGACATAAAAGAGGAGTGAATGGGATGTGAGCTTGTGCAGGAAGCAATAACTTCATCTGCAGTATGCATTGGCCTACATTTGGCAATTAGTTCTCTGGCAGCATTCCAAGTGCAATAAGGTGGGTTTTTATAAACATTCTCCTGAAAGACTGTTTTTGAAGCCTCGTAGGCTGTGAATGAATGTAATTCACAGCCGTGGAAATAAAAGAGGTTTTGCCGAGACTAATATTGTGTTTTCCACTTTCTAAGGAAGCCTAGGTCAGAACAAAATCATCTGTAAACATAGGACCCTGCAGATGGCTTGGAAATGCAATTCCTCACATTTCTAACCAACATACTGATTATAAATTTTCAAAGGTGGAATGACCTCATATTTCTTTGTTATGGGGAAAGGAGAAGAAAAGGAGACTTCCTCTTGACTTTGATTTTAAATGCTTTTAACTAGATTTAAAAAATGTCATGCTGGTTTGTTGCAAAGATTTTCATCTTCCATCACCACCTTTATTTATAGCAGGGGTGGAGAACTATGGCCCTTTTATGACTTGTGGAATAACTCCCAGAATTCCTGGGCCTGAGGGAGGCTTCTGTGCCTCATATAGGTCCCATAGGCATTCTTAGAAGAAGAAAAAAGATGGATAATTACCCTATTTTCTTTGGGAGGATAATTCAAGTGACCAAGGATATTTAGAGTCAAATAGGATGGTAAGGACCACCCTCAACATTGGCTTCTAAATAAGCAAATATTGGATAACTGAACAATTATTCTATGAATTACAAACCTTGGTAGCCATTATATGGAAGCATTCATATTTTAACAGTTGTTAAAGAAAGGTCATTGACCTGCTATGGCAGCTTACTTTGTTTTAAAGAGATATTTAAAGTAGCTAGAAGTATTAGCTCCTTCTAAGATCATCCAAATAATGAAATGAATTAATGAAACTAAACATTGAGACAGAACAATTGAGATCTATCCCTTATTAGGTGATTTTTTCTTATTAATAGCTAAGAGGAGGTGATCTATCAAAATGCAGCTCATGACTGACACTTAACAATAGAAAAGTTCCAGCTGAATTTATTTTTTGTGCAAATAGGCTTCACCAGAGATATATTTTACTGATTTTGTCTTTTTCTACCATGTTTTAATTGCTGCTTTGTCTCAGTTAATGATGTAGTATTGTGTGCTGAAAACTAGAATCAGAGGTGCTATTCAGCAGGTTCTGACCAGTTCTGGAGAACCTGTAGCAGAAATTTTGAGTAATTCAGAGAACTGGCAAATAGCACCTCTGACTGGCCCCACTCCCATCTATTCTCTGCTTCTTGAGTCCCAGCTGATTGGCTGGTCTTCTTTTGTTGCCCTGCACAGGAGAACAGAGCTGGAAAGCAGGTTAGTGGGGTGAGGAGGGAATGGAGATTTTGCAGTATCTTTCCCCTGCCATGCCCACCAAGCCATGCCACTCCCATAGAACGGTAGTAAATTTTTTTGAATCCCACTATTGACTAGAATAGAATAGAATAACAGAGTTGGAAGGGACCTTGGAGGTCTTCAAGTCCAACCCCCTGCCTTGGCAGGAAATCCTACACTATAACTGTCCTGCCTTTCTTTCACGGATATTCAATGTCAGATAGATAGATAGTTCCATTAACAACAACTATATGCAACAAATCTGTAAGAAGAAGATAACTATTCTGTACTTGGAGGTATGAAATATTCCATGATAATGGAATTCTGTTGAATTCTACATATTAGCTCTTTTTATCATAGTAGAGGGTTGCAGTGCATCTTTGCCCAGGTATCTCAGACCGTAACTGCCAGACTTGCCAGCCACATTTTCTGATTTTGGAAAGGCATCAGGTAGAAGAAGCATCTAACTGAGTAATTCTAACTGCTAGTAGCAGTTTGTAGTACAAGTCTGAAGCCCATAGACAAAATAAAATAAAAATGTTCTATGGTTGGAAATGTAAAGCATAATGTTTTTAATTGCAGCTTTTCATTTACACCACATTGGCCAATGGACCAAATCTCCTCCCAATTCAGCTGAGATGAGATTTGCACAATTATTTATCTGCCCCTTTATTTGTCTCCTTCCAAAACTTAACAAGTTTCACCAGAACAAGGCTTTGATTTTAGTGGGAAATATAAGAATTCTACTTGGTCTATGTGTATTAAGAGCTTCCCCATTGATTAAATTTACTTACTCACTTATTAAACTTATATGCTGCCCATCCGACTTGAAGTGTTGTTGAGTATCAGCAAGGTATACCCTTTCTGTCTCCCAGGTGAAAACTGTGGAGAAAAAAATAAATTGTTTGAACTGATCACTTGCTGAAGTGGTTTGAAGTGAGTCTAGATAGGTGGTTTTCTGACTACAAGTTATCCATCCCCTTTTTCAATGTTTTCATCTGTCTGTCTGCCTATCTATCTTAATATTGAATTATATGTATATGTGCTCTGAGTTATATGTGCTCTGAGTTAAAAGTTTAAAGACTAATCATAGATGCCATGGATAGCCCTTCCAGTGCCTTCTGAAAACTAAGTGTCCAAACTAGATTTTTGAAGAAACCATGAAAATATTTGCTCTGAATATATAAGGTTCTCTGTTCTTTTTGGGTTTCGGCTATTCTTTCTGAAACCCAAAAGAACAGAGAACCTTATATATTCAGAGAAAACATTTCTTCCTTTTTTCCTTTGGAATAAGGCTTTTTCCCATCAGAACCAGAGGTTGTGCCTTGAACTGTGCAGCCTAAAGAAAGACACTTTGATGTGAAAGAAGATCGCTGCAAAGTACCGGATACAAATGCCTCTGTGCAAACAGAGCTTCCAGGAACAGGAAAAAACATTGCCTAAGAAGGTTTATTTATCCCTTCTCCATCATCACTCAGACAGTCTGGGTGGTTTCCTCTTGCAAGTCCATGAGCTGGAAGGACAACTCCATGGTAATAACAAGACAAATGCTGACAAATGTCACATGTCTGGCAATTTCAATCTCATGTGCAGATGTAATACCTATTGGAAGAAAACCTTCCCTTATGACCCAACTTTTTATTTATAACCAAACAAATACTGGTTCATCTCATGAGGTGCCACTAATTTTAGGAAAGACCAGTAAAAATGAATTACCAAGTATTTTGCAAGGGGTTTGGGATCTTTGTCCTATCTCCTCCTTAACCCAAGATGAGTTAAACAAAAAAAAAATTTTTTAAGAAGCCAAATCAAAAACAAGTCACTGAATAATTTTCACTGCAAAGATATTCCATATATGAATGATAAAACTCCTGGGGAAGTAAGTCACATTTCTCTGAAGTAAAAACACCAATGTTAGTGGAGGCATGATGGCTTATCATTTAAGACATTGAGCTTGTCATCTGGAAAGCCAATAATCCAGGTTCAAGACCTAACTGCTTGCAATGAGATGAGCTCTCATTATTCACCTCAGCTCCTGACAAACCAGCAGTTCAAAAGTGTGCAAATACAAGTAGATAAACAGGTGCAGCTTCAGCAGGAAGGTTACTGTGTTCCATATTTTCATGCTGGCCACATGTTGAATTGTCTATCAAACAATGCTGGGTTCCTTATTGGAGAATCTGAGATGAGCACACACACAGCGTCAGTCACAACTGAATAGGGGAAACTTCAAAATTGTTTAGCTCTAAAATGAGCATATCAAATTTACAACAACCAGGAAAGCTCATCAGCTTTGGAAATCCTGCCTCATCTCATCTGTGAAGTGATTCACCCATCCTATGATTCTTGCCCTCTCCACCCCCTATGTTAAATGTGGTCTTTGTCACTGAAAATTTACCAGCTCCTGGTATACACAGTATGCTCTCACACAGAAAAAAGCTTAAAATAAATGCTTAAAACATCTCTGATCACTTAAATTGCTCTGCATCTGAACCCAGCACAAATTCCCTGGCAAACAGACAACTTAAATTTGAGGGAGCAAACTATTTCATGTTTTAAACAGATTTCTATCATATATTTCCTCCTAAGAATTCATGACAACAATTTTCTCCCTCCTCAATATTATGTCCACAACTTTCTTTCCTTCTTTCTTTTTCTTTCTTTCCTTCCTTCCTCCCTTCTTTTCTTCCTTCCTTCTCTCTTTCTTTTTTCTTCTCTCTTTCTCTCTCTCTCTTTCCTTCCTTAATTTTATGCCACCCATCTCTTCTGTAAGGTGACTTAGGGCAACTATTGCCACAAGATAAATTAAATGGAGTGATAACTGATTGGGCCAAAGCCACTCAGTCAGTTTTCATACCTGAATGCGGATTTTAACTTCATGATCCTATTCCTAAACTTAATGACTATGCTACAGTGTCACTGACATGAACTCTGTTTTGTCCGGAAAAACGCGAGGTAGACCGGGTTCCAACAGCAAAGTCTTTATTTAAGTCAGGATGTAGAAAGAGGAACATTGGCTCAAGCCGGCGCCAAGTCTTTTTACTATGCGTTTTGCCTCGCGCCCGGCTTGCAGCCAAGAATGACAGTTGTTTGATCTTTGCCGCCTTCCCGCGGCTTGCAGGGATTGTTGCAAACGGAACCAATCCGATTATCGTTCCTTGAGTTAGCCCATGGGGAATGCCATTATTGAAAGCCGAGTTATTTGGCATAACAGAACACGATCTCCCCTCTGGTAAGTTGTTATTAAGTGTCGGGGGCGATAGTTTGCGCTTGTTTTGTGCGCCGGTGTCGTTACGTACGGGTTTACGGAGGGTGGTTGCTGGGGGTTTTCCTCTTGCGCTTCTCCTCTCTCACTGGAACGCAGTCTAGGAAAGGGGTGGAGGCCTGGCATCAAAATTCTCCGATGGCTGGGGAGGGGAGACGAGGTGGGAGCCGAGGCGGGCGGGGAGAGCTTCCGGCCGTGGGCGTCCATAGTCGCCGTTTCCGTCCGGGGTGGTTTGAGACCGGCTTGGGGTGGCCCCCCTCGGTGACTCTTGCATGGCAATTTTCCTCCAAAACAGTGGAGTCTTCACTTTTGGGCTCTTTTTTGAATTCGTTTTGTTTATAGGGCATTGGTTTTTAAAGCGGGGTTCTTCTTTTATTTCATTTTTACGTGGTTTCCCCCCCTTTTTGGTTTGAAATTTCGTCGTTTTTTGGGGTCGGGTTGGTTTTGGTTGTGTGTCGCCCTCTGGTATCTCTAAGTTTTTGGGGACGGACGCTGGGTCAATGTGCGGGTTTTCCCACTCCCTGCCATGGCTCTACTCCGGGGGTTAATATCGTATAAACTTGGGCCTGTTAAAGTTTCTGTTAATTTGACCCGTGCACACACATGGGGCTCCGTAAAATTTTTTGGCGGTATACAGGTCATCAAATTTTTTAAAAAACCTTCCTGAGATCGTGGAGCGGAAGTCAGGGGGGGTTTTCTGGTGTGGAAGTTTGGTGTGTAAGCCAGATCTAAGCTTGCGATCTGAGTTTTCTTCCCCATTCCAGTAGTTCTGGATGGGGTTTTGGTTGGCTTGGTGGTACTTGGTGTTATATGGTTGGCTGGGTGAAGTAGCCCCCTGTTTATTTTGGCTTTGGATTGTCCCCGATTGTCCCATAGTCTTTCTAGGCCCTCCTTGGGTAAACCTGACCATTCTTTCAGCCCTCCGTGGGCCGGCCGGCGGTGGAGCCCGGGCGCTGAGTGAGGCGGCATTGTCTTTGATACCTAGGGGAGCTAGGTATTGTGGAGTTCGAATGAAGGTAGGTCTGGTAGTTGAGGGTCCCGTTAATCGGGGACACTAGTAGGTCTGGTCAGGCCCGTGGTTGCAGATAAAAGTTTTGTCTAAGTTCCCTTATTAACCATTCTCTGTTGGGGTCGGTCTGATAGGCATAAATTTTTAACCTTCTAGCCAAATTATGAGTAATGCGTCACGACAATCAGAAACAAAAGTGTGTCCCTTGGTGGGGCCTGCGAAGTCGATATGATCGCGACAAGCAGGGGGCCACCATTAGGAATTTCCCAGTCCTTATAGGTGCCTTTGGAGGAGCCTGGGTCTGGCTCTCTGGCAATTTGTTGCAACCATCGAGGGTGGACGCCATATTCGAATGTCATTTAGTATGCCGCACCAGACTAAGGGGCTCCTTGCAAGGTTTCTCATTTTAAACAATTGCCCGGGGTGCTCCCCATGCATAAAACATGCTGCAGAACCCTGGTTTGTAATTTGTTTGGGGAATGACTACCGCCTCACCCCACAGTAGGGAACATCCCTTCTCTAATCAGGATAGTTCGGTTTGTCTTGGTACGGGAAAAGGTTTAAACAAGTCCTCGGTTTTTTTTGGTTTTTACCGCCAAGCCGCTCTACCCTACCCGGTTATAGTATTCGGGCGTCAATGGGGATATTTTGGCCCATGGGGGCCTTTCTGGGGGCGACAATCGTTCGCAGGAGATTTGGTAGAATCGGGGCAGGTCCTCTAATTTGTAGGGGGTCATCGTTGGGGGGTGCCGTGCTTCGCTTTCGGGGTTGCTGGCTAGTTGGAGGTGCTCTGCTTATAAAGCGGTTCGCTGGGAAAAATTTTGTTTTCCCTGTGCGGTGTAAATTAAGGGGTGTATGAGTAGGCTGCTAGGGAATTTCCGGACCATTAGTACCATTCTCAGGGACAGGATGTTTGGTTGGGTGGGGCTTGTTTGTCCCGCCAAAATTCCAAAGTAGCAGGTTTGTGGGTCTGTGACATGTTTGAAAGTCCGGTCCGTTACAGGTATTATAGACCACCACACCCGATCCCCCTTTACCCCACCCAAGCACACCCGACAGGCGGAGCAATTGCTAGGGGGCGTCTGCTGTCCAGTTGGGCTTGTAGGTCTCCGCTGCCGTCGACTTTTGGGACAAGAAGTTTTATGAAGTAAGTATGGTCGACGGGCGGCCTCGTCTTCCGTCCGGAGACAGTTGGGTGGATCAGGGATGGTCCGACTCCCACAACGGAGGGTGATGCGTCGGCAGGTCACTCTCAGTGTAAGGTGGTCGCATGAATTGGGATTGAGAACTGGTATTTGGAGGTTGCAAATTCTTCTTTTTATTTGGTTTGAAGAGGCTTTTTCTTATCTTTGTGCCCAAGTCCAAATTGCTTTTTTTGGGTTCCAGTAACGGTGTAGCGGGGTTCTGCATTAGTGAGCCTTTATTTTGGTAGGGACTACGTTGTAAAATGTTATTAGACCAAGAATGCCTGTACGTCGGCTTTTTTTGTTCTTTGGCTCTGGTTGCGTTATTTATGGCGTTTGGTTTTTTTTGGTGGGTGTATACCCTTCCCGTCTATTAAATAGCCCAGAAATGTCGGACGCTCTTTTTAGGCACAGTGCAGCACTTTTTTCTTTTTTTTTTTAACCCTTTAGTCCAGCTTCTGAATTTGTTTAGTACTTTAAGTGATTTGTTTGAGTGGTTTTTTTGGTTTTTTGCTGAGATTGAGGACGTCGTCGGGAAGTACGGTAACCGGACTCCCTTGGTTAATGCCGTTTAGGAGCGCGTTCCATGAGGCTTGGGGAAAAACGGTGGGTGCCTACATTGAGCTTCCCAAAATTGGGAGAGTCTCTTACATCTGAAATGCCCTTTGGTGGTGTAACTATAGTCTGTGCTCCCGCTGTTTGGAGGGGGTCCTACCTGGGAGTTGTGGGTAATGCTTGTGCCAAGGTTCGAGTTTTGGGGGCGAAAAAATTTTTGCCTCCCCCCAGGAATGTAGCAAGTGCTGGACTACTGGCACTAAGGGGGTATGCGCCTCTGTTCGGTCAGTGCGGTGGTTTCAGGGTCGGCCTTGTAAGTCAACCACAGATTCGGATTGGACCCATCAAGGCTTAATCGTGTGACTAATGCGGCGTTTTCCATTTGGCATGGTCTACAGGCCTCTAGGGCACCTCCTGCGGGCTAACTAATTTATTTAGGCTTGTTCCTGCGATTTTGGCTTTTAAAGCAAACGGAACTCGCCGGGGGCTTTTAGTCCTTTTTGAGGGGCTACCTTGGTGGGGTTCTAGACTGGGAACGGGAGATAGGGGGGTTTCCCCCGGGTACTTGCCCAATGAAGCCGCTCGAACTACATCCTGGGAATTTCCCCGAATCTACGGTCTTCCTCGCCAGTCGGGTTGGGGCTCAACTCGGGGCTCTATCCGCGGTCATCCCGCGGATGGGCCCCAAAAAGGCGGCCGAACATTCGAGCCAGGAGCAAACCTCGGGCCCTGTCTCGGTTGACTATGGTCAGCGTCCACGTATCTAATCTCGAGCGTGGCCTGCTGTATACGAGACTTTTGAAATTGGCCCATGCCAACTACGGGGGATTCGCGGGTTTCCCTGGGTAGTCTTGAGTGTTAGCCGCCTGCTGTTTTTTAGTTCTGTCGGTCGGCATGCCAGGGACTAGTTGGTTTTATGGGGGGTGTTCCACGAGATCCATAAGACAGGAAATGATCCGCGAGTCCAGGCCTCACAATTTTGGCAGAGGGGTTTTCCCTTCAATTTTTCACTGGGTTACGTTGACTTTCTTTCCGCTTTCCGTCTTGAGCGCTCCCTAATTTGTAACAGTTTGATTGTGTATTCTCTCTGTTTTGCGGGTTTGCTTGTTTTGCGGCCATCTTCTCTCCGGCTTGGCGGGCGCTCAGGGCTTCGTGCTGGGGAATTGGCTGGCGTCTCGTCGGGACTGTAGTTTTTTCTGTTTCCTGCAGACTTTCTCGATGTGCAACTCGGTTTCTTGCAACTGTTCTGCAGATTGGGCAATCGGGGAGAAACCTGCATTCCGGCTCCTCGGGTGACTTCCCTCCGCCAGCCAGCGGGGCATTCGGGCAAAAATTTCTTTTTGGGGCGGGCCTCTTTCTTGGGCCGCGGCAATGCGTGCGGTGGGACCCTCGGTGTCTCCGGGTCGTCTGGGAGACTCGGGACGTCTGCGGCCATAGTCTTCGTCGGTGGGGTGGGTAACTGGTGATTGGTTTCTTCTCGGGGTGGCGGTTTTGGGTTTCGTCCTGCTCGTGTTCATGCTGTCTCATGGGTAACGGGCCGACTTTTTCGGGTCGGCTAATCGGCGCGCTGGGGTTGCTTCCGCGATGGGGGCTCTTCACTAAGGGTTTATCTTCGGCTTGTTTCCAGTAGCTTCTTTGGGTGCCGTTGAAATAGCTTAGCCCCAAGATTACTACCCCGGTCCTTCATAGCCTCGTCGAGGTTTTGGAGGGGCATTCGCAACTCTCCACACCCTATCTGTCAGAGGTGCGGCCACGAAGTTGGCTACCCGTCTCACCCTATCTTTTATCTTGGTCTCCTCCGGTAGAATTCGTGCCGTCTTTATGAGGTTTGACACTGTTGGTTGCGTAGTGGGGCGTTTTCAGTAGTTTTCTGGGAGGTTCCGACCCCATGTAGGCTGCTTAATGTCTCGCGGGGGCTTCGCCAGGGCTTTTTCGCCATTTTTGGGGAAAAATGGGTCGGCCCGCAGTGGCGTTGGAAAAACGGCTCTTTTGCGGTTGTTTTCGGAGATGTCTTCCCATTCATTGGCTCCTCCAGGGTTACATCTGGGGAAACGGGTCTGCTATACGGAATCGCCAGTCTTCTCGTGCGGGATTCAAAAAGGTGGCCGGGCGGGTGCGTTGTTCCCAGCACATTTCGGTTGTCGTCTGCGGGAGAATTTTCTCCTCAGCGCAGGCGTGGGCTCGGTCATCGCGTCTTAGGACTCGATCCCACTACCTCGTCGCCAAGGGTGTTTTGTCCGGGAAAAAGACGGAGTAGATCCCGGGTTTCCAACAGCAAAATGTCTTTATTTAAGTCAGGATGTTAGAAAGAGGGAAATTGGCTCAAGCCCGGCCGCCAGGTTTTTATATATCTTTTGCCCGCCTGGCTTTGGGCAGCCAATGACAGTTGTTTTGATTTTGGCGCTTTTCCCCGGAAGTGGGGGACACCGGCTGGCAGGGGATTGTTTCAAAATCCCTTATCGTTCTTAGTAGCCAATGGGAATGCATTATTTGAAGCCAGTTATTTGCATACAGAACAAACTCCATTCTTTGTTTTCATTATTCTACTCCCAAAATCTTCCCAAATTATTTTTTTGGCCAAGTCTTATTTTTGCCTGAGAAAACAATGGGGATTAATCTTGTACACTGACCTCCCAGTATATCTAATGCAGCATTGGTGATAAATATCGGAAGGTTGGAGTCTGCGGTGGCAGCAGGGAGAGATTTATAAACGTTTTCAGAATTGTCTATGTGAGCTCTATAGTTGGGATTGCTACCATGAACTACCGATATATGAAGGTGATGCTCTTAGTTGATCTTCAAGGAACACAACTATCTTATGCTAATAGTCCCTGGGGTTGCATTACTCTGGAATCTAGAAAGAAAGAGATCACATATTTTAATATTTTAAAGATATATTTATTTTACATGGGAAAGTAATTTGCATCTGATGTCATAGATTTCAATGGACCGAATTTTCTCTGGGAACTAATCATTTATGCTAATATCTCTCTATGAATACTATATTTAGAAGCTTTTGCACAAGAACTAAAACCCACATCTTTCTCCCCATTCTAATACCTGAAGAAAAAGCCAAAAAGAGGAAACACCTTTTTTGGGAGTATGTTCATGTTCATGTTTTAGTAATTTTGCTCTTTAAAGCCATTGTAATTAAAGACATCGAATTATTAAGACTTAAATTGTACTCTTAACAAGTAAACAATTACTTTAAGGTTTGCCTTCTAAATATTCTGTTGATTTCAGTAGTGCAACATCCACATGACAATTCTTACAAATAATTCTATAGCAAAGTACAAAAGTCATAGCCAGGGCACAATAAAATTTAAAAGAGAAAAGAAGCAAGGAGACTAAAAGGCAAATTACTGTCAAATGAAGGTGTTCTTGTGCACCAATTTACTTGAATTTGATGTGCTTTCTTTTTATCTTTTGTTGTTGTTGTTATTGTATTAAGGAAGTTCTAAGTCTTACCAGCCTGTTGGGTTGCTAAACAACAGAAGGGAAGGGAATGTATATGCTCCTTCATTTGACAGTAATTTGCCTTTTAGTCTCCTTGCTTCTTTTCTCTTTTAAATTTTATTGTGCCCTGGCTATGACTTTTGTACTTGGGATTTTACAGTATCCTTCCCCTGACATGCCCACCAAGCCATGCCCACCAAGCCACACCACACCCATCAAGCCAGGATCACAGAACCAGGAGTGAAAAAAATTGAATACCACCACTGGATGTACTGTAAACCTTGATTTACAGAATCAGAATGGTGGGATTCACCTATCCACACAGATCCAAAACTACATGATAACTTGATGTAATACAGGAGTGTCAAACCCATGTTGGCACAGTGGCATTGCATGATGTATCAGAAATTTTTTCCCCTTAGCTAAACCGGGGGTGGGCGTGATCAGTGTGCAACTTAAATGTATCTGGATAGTAGCCATAAAAGTGACTGGATGCACACAGTGCAGTAAGACACATTCATTTTAACTATTTTATGTTGTTGAATAAGCCTTTATCACAATTCCTTCAATCATTAATTACTATTTGCTGACATGTTAAGCTATCAGAATAAACAAGTGTTCTATATGTAAATGGTTGACTCCAAATCTACAAATCTGATTGGCTAAGAAAACTAAGCATTGGATTGGTTCGTTCACTAGGAAACCATCCAAAGAAGCTGCTGAAAGGCCGGCAAATTTAAGGAAATCCATACGCGCTGACAAGCAGCAGGCCACGCCCTGTAGAAAAAAGGCTGGACTCGCTTGCAAGCCACAATGTTCTGTACTTCGATGAGTGTAAATAAAGCCTTTTGTTGGTTGGAACCCGGTCTACCCTCGTGTGTTTTCTGACAAAACACTGGCGACGAAAGGTGGAGATGTGTCTGGAACACGAAACTGCATGCGTGATGAAGAAACCCAGAACGCCAGCCAGACGATGCCTGAAACAGACGCACGCCGCACCCTTCAATCCTACGAAGAGGATTGGGAGTCATATACCGATCGCTTCAAATGTATCTGGACGAGCAATGAAAGGGAAGACATTTCAGAGCAACGTAACGACGCTGTGTTCTAACCCACTGCGGACAATACGGTGTTCAAGATGGCCAAACGGCCCTTGGCGAAGCCCCCCGAGACCGTTAAGCAACTAACGTGGCCAGAATTGCAAAGAATTCTTCAACAAGGCACACTACGCCCGGTGGTGGCAAAATCTATAAAGCGACACGAATTTTACCGCAAGACCAAGAAGAGGAGAGAGCCGTCGTCCAATCTTCGTTCGCTGCTTTGAGGCAAATAGGGGGTGAAGTGGTGATTTCCTTGAACATCGATGAACGCGATGAGCAATCGCCGTGGTGTTCGGGGCTAAGAGACTCTAATTTGCACCAGAGTAAATCTACTCACCAAGCCCAACATCACCGGCGTACAGAAGCCATTCGCGGAAGCCACGCGCCCCGCCGAAGCCGCGAAGAAATCGCCGGTCCACCAACTGAAGAGATGAACACACACCCGGCGAAGAAACAACCCCAGACCAAAGACAGAAAGCAGCCTACCACCCACCTCCCACTATGAAGGAGCGGGAAGAGGCAATCGAATCGAGCGACAGAAGACGACGAGATCGCACCGTTTTATTCGCGACACAAAAAGAGCGCGAAAGAAGAATTGGCGGTGAATCTGCGCCGCGCTGCTGGAGGAAACGATGCCCGAGTCGAATGCAGATTTACTCGCACGCTTCTGCAGGCATTGCACAGAAATGAGGGCATATCGAAATGGTCTGCAGAAACAGAGAAGCTACTAGCGCCTCTACGAGACGCCGAAATTCCCCAATACCAAGGCTGAGCTAACACGAGCTGAGAGAGAAGTGGCAACAAGAGAAGCGAGCCACATACACACCAAACTGTAACTATAGAGAGCGCTCAAATGACAGAAAGTGCTGGAGAAGCGTTACAAGTTACTGTAAAAATCGAGAGGAAAGCCCTCAAATGGAAGTGGACCTCGGGGTCCTTCCTTTCTATGGTCATCGTGGAACACAATAAAGCTCATGTCCCAGACATCAAAAACTGAAGAATTACAAAAGGACCCTCTAATCCTCAAAGACTACCAGGAACCGAATGCCCTCGTAAGTCGGCATGGACATTTTTCGGCGTCTGCTATAAAAACAAACCCACATCAAAATGCTGGCTGACTTATAGTCGACCAGAAACATGACCAAGCCTCCTGGGCGATGCGAATGGTTTCGCACCATTGGGCATTCGGGATGACCAGGATCCGGATCGAGTGATTACAAACCGCTGGAAGACGACCTCAAATCCGTCGAATTCCAGGAGTCGGTTTTTGACCGGCTCCACTTGCAAGTACTCCGGGGAAATCCCCATTTCTTTTAGTCTAGACCACAATAGCCCACGCAGAATATAAAAGCCAGGCGAGTCCCTTTCATAAAGCAAAAATATAGGAACAGCTAGACAACACTACAGCCGCAGGGGGTGCATAGAACTTAGTGGCTACCATTCGCCAAGTGGAAAACGCCTATTGTCACAACCCATAAAACCTGATGGGTCCATTAGACACTGTGGTGACTATACAGGCTACCCTGCCTGAACCAGCTTTACAAAACCAAGCGCATACCCGTGCAGATAGCTCCACCATTGTGCCTTCACTCTCTGGGAAAGGCAAAGTTTTGCACTGCTCACAAGCCTAATCAACAACTCCAGTGGAGTCCAGAAACCAGCAAAGCACGGACTATATGTCACCCATACAGGGGCGCACTTCCAAGATGATCACCGCTCTCCAATTTGGAGTAAGCGTGGCAGGCGTTTTCCAGAGTTGATGCGAGACGCCTCCTAAATGGCATACAAGGAGTCATTCCCAATTTCACGACGTCCAACTGACCAGACGAAACTCAATAAGAACAGACTCAACAGAAGTATCAAAATTTGCGGGGAATCTCTGCCGCCCCTCTCCAAGGTAAAAACGAGAAAAGTGCTGCTGCCTAATAATAGAATAGCATCGAATTCTCTGGGCTAGTTCAAATAGACGGAGAGGGTATCCACCCCAGACAAAAAGTTAAGAGCAATCAGGAGAAGCACTCTGAACAAGGAACAAAACCAAAAACACAGAGCATGTTAATAATTAAGTTTTCCTATACATGTGTTCCTCCGCAACAAGGCCACTATAGCCAGAAACCGTTGCACCGTTGTTAGACAAGAAGGCAAATTGGACTTTGGGGTCACAAAGAAAAGAAAGCCTTCCAAAATATTAAAAAGCTTGCTAACATCCAAACGTCTCATCCAATTTAGCAACACACTGCCATTAAAGAGTGACCTGCGACGCCTCACATACGAGTAGGTCCATCCTTGAAGCCACCAACTTCCCTGATGGCAGAGAAGCACTCCGTCGCATATTTATTCTACTGGACTCCATCCAAAACCAAGCGAAAGTTACAGCCAACTGGAGCAGGGAAGCCCTGGCAATAGTCGCTGGAGTTGAAACGCTTCCACGAGTACTTAATAGACGGGCGGACTTTTCAAATTCATAACGGTACAAACCGTTATTGGGGGATCTTGGTGGGAAAACAAGCAACTGCCTAATATAACTGTCCCAAAGAATGAGCTAGATGGTCAGAGTTCCTGCAGCCTATTCCTACATCTCTACACATCGCCCCGGGAAACAAATTCTCCCAATGCGGACGCTTTGAGCAAGGCGACCCTTTCCAGCAAGTGATGAAGACCCGCACCCAGAGCCGACTGAACACAACGACTGACAAATTGAGACTTGGCCCCGATCTATGTCCCATTTTCAAGCTTATGATGTCGCTAGAGCCACCAGGCGAAAGACTCATTGATGCCGCGTCTAGCTGGGTAGGTAAAAGCTGGCCCGGAAGAAAACCAAAAAACTGAAAGCTTTAAACCTTTCCCGGTCCAGACAGACCTGAACTATTCGATTCAAAAGGGGTGTTTGTTGCTGGGGTGATCGGTGGTCTTCGACCAAATTACAACCCAGGGTACTTAGGTGTTACATGAAGCACCCGGGAATAATTAAGATGAAAAGCCTGCAGAAGTTTATGTGTGGTGGCCGGGTATTGAATAAGGAATAGAGTATTGGGTAACGGCTCGTGCAACAAATGCCAGGAATTAGACGTCCCCACCAAAAGCACCCATTAAGGAAACTGGAGGGAGAACCCCTTGGGGACCTTTGGTCAGAAATTCACATGCTTGCCGGTCCTACCAAGTGGACATACCTTTCTGATTGTCTTGTTGATGCCTACTTAATTGGCTGAAGTAAAAAGTTAGTGCCATACAACGCACACAGAAACTGTAAGAAAAATACTGGCACAACCTTTTGCTAGCCCATGGTCTACTGGACTTCTTCGTCTCCAATCTGACCACAGCATACACCAGCAGTACATTTTGAGCAATTACCTAGCCTCCCTAGGCATAAGCAATGCCTAGACCCCGCCGGCCCACCGGCTGCTGAACGGCAGGGCTGAGAGGAATGGTCTGCTTACTAAGAAGGTTAAGAAAGAATGGACGCCGGAGATGTCCAACAGAAAGTAAACCATTTGCTCACACGTCGAAGCACATAAACGCCTCAGTACCGTAACCATAATCCCCAGCACGAAATTACTTATGGGGCGTAAGTTAAGATCACAGCCTTGAAGACTACACACCCAAGTTTTAACTCCAGAAAACCCCCGCTGACTCCTCTACTAGAATTAGACAAATTCGAAATAGGCGATTTGGTATACCGCTAAAAAATTTCACCAGGGAACCGTTATGGCTCCTGAGGACAGATAATCTCAAATCGCCAAGGCCAAAATACTAATCCGTTAAGCATAGAAGGATGGCAGGGAATGGAACGGCACATAAGACCACTTCGGTCCCCACGATTATAGAAAAGAACCACAGACATAACAACATTCGCGGGCGACAAAACCGACGAATTTGCAAACCTAGTGTGGGGTGGAAAAGGCGAGAAGTAAATAAGAACGCGTTAAAACCAAAGACAATGAAACATATAATCAAAAAGAGCAATAGAAAGAACTCACTGTTGGAGAGAACTTGCGTGAAAAGCCCACTCGGAAGGGCCAAGCCAGGCCCAGCTCAACTGCCCGGAGGAAACGAAGGGACGGCAAAAAACCGCCGGCCTAAGCAATAGGCGAGCGGTAAAATGGCTGACTTACCCTTCAGACGGTTCCAGGGAGAAGGCACGGAAGACACAGCAGACCATCCGAACCGGTCGAAGTCTTCGTAACGAAAATGAACCTGCGCAGGTCTCAGTCGAGTCCGGAAAGCCTCCCATACCTGCGAGACTACGTCACCACGTAGGACTGAACTAAGAGGGAGGGGTGTCTATATGTAAATGGTTGACTCCAAATCTCCAAATTGTATTGGCTAAGAAAAACTAACAAGTTGGATTGGTATCACTAGGAACCAATCCAAAGAGCTGCTGCAAGGCGGCAAATTTAAGGAAATGCCATAGGCTACAAGCAGGCAGGCCAGCCTGTATAAAAGGCTGGCCTCGGCTGCAGCCCATGTTCTCGTTACTGGACGTTACTGACTGAGTGTAAATAAAGCCTTTTGTTGTTGGAACCCGGTCTACCTCGTGTGTTTTCCAAACAAAACAACAAGATAATACATTTATACACCAAAATGCTGTATTGACTTTTAAATTGTTCTAAAGTTATAGTATGTTTTATAACTGATGGATGGACCTCAGTGTTTTGAAATACCAAATTCTATACAATATTTAATTCATTGAAACATTGGCCTTTCTTTGAGCACACAGAAGCATCTTTTTGCACTTATAGTACTCAACTGCATTAAATATTACAATAATAACAGAAAAAAATTATTTCATTTCTTCAGATCACGTGACCCATACAGCTTGGGAAAGAGAAAAATTCTTAGCTTCTCCATGGTATCTATTTACTTTGTTTTATAAAGGTGTGCCTATGAATTAAAAAAGCTATGTGCCGTTGTATTGCACTTTTTTGTGGTAAATATTTGTCTTTAAAAGTAAATAAGAGAATAGGCTCTTTATTTGCACATTGCAATTTGCAGCTGGAAGCCATGCAACCATCTGAAATGGTCCATGTTGTTTTCATTTTCTTAAAGCAAATCCTTTTTTTGTTTGGAGCTAAATAAATTCAGCAAAGGAGCAGAATATTATAGAATAGCAGACTCCCCTCACCACATTTTTTTTCATATGTGCTTTCATCTCTTGTGATTTTCCTCTCTGTTAGGTCAACCAATCTAGAAAGTGAAAAAGAAAATGAGACTCAGAATTATACTAGTTTTGTCTCATAAATTTTGAAAATGAAATAGGAAGGCTCTTGATGATGACAATTTGAGAAATCAGTAGTACAGTCCTACGCATACCAACCTAGAAATTAGCCCAATTGAATACAGAGATTTACTTCAGAGTAAATATGCATTGGGTTGCTTTGAAAATTGCTGACTTTCATTATATTGTTTTTTTTTTAAAGAGACTCAAAGGGATTTGGAAAAGTATTAAAATGTTCTGGATTGTTCATTCTTTAATATTCAGATGTGTATATTTTAGGAAAATAGTATAGTTTTCTTAAAATACTAATAAGACCACAAAAACTCCATGAACTTTACACATCAGGACAATTGTCTATTTTACTTACCATCAACATTAGTAATATACAACCCCCGATGAGACTTGTGAGAATATTTAAGAATAAATCGGATAAATGCTGGAAATGTTTTCAGATACCTGGTTCATATTGCCATATGTGGTGGACATGTTCAGATGCAAAGAAATATTGGACTACAATCCACACATGGTTGGAAAAAATGATAAAATAACATATAGACTTTAAACCAGAGATCCTTTTATTGGGAGTCATACCGGACATATACAAAAAGAATTGAAATATTTGGTTGCAAATGTTTTAACAGTGGCTAGAATTGTATTTGCGAAGAATTGGAAAAATGACAAAATGCTATGCAGGAGGAAGTTATTAAAAAAATTATGGACTGTGCTGAAATGAGTAAACTGACATTTGAAATTAGAGAGCAAGAAGACAAGGAATTTTATATGATATGAGATTTGTTTTATCAATAGTTGGATAAAAAGACATGGTAAGGTAATTTTGTTGTGGAAGTTTAATAGACTGATACAAAATATAATGTAGACATATATAACCATCGGAAGACAGCATAATATAATATTGATGGAATAAATAGCAGGATAATTAATAATTGATAAATAGATAAGCATATGTTAGTTTGATAGTGTGAGATTGATATAAATTGTGAACAATGATTATGAAAGGATCGGCACAAAAGATTCTAAACTAACTGACACACATGAAAGATGCTTTTATGATTTTTTAAAATGTATTGTCTGAATATGTTTGTCTTCAAATAAAAAAATATATAACAAAAACATTAGCAATATACAAGTTTGTTATTAAAAGCTGGATAGCATTTAGACTATGGTATCGAACATTAATATGAGAGTTTTGGGGAAAGATGCGGTCTTCTTTGATTGTAAAAATAAATTATGTACTACTCTTTTTGCATCACTCTCTTGAATATTTTATATAGCTATGGTTCTGAATCAGCAATCATTAGTTTATAACTTGATTAAACTATATTATATTGAATTAAAGTTTCATTATATTATGAACTCTTTGTTATAAGATCAACCCTTGGAGTTTTTATAATAGTTCATATGGCATCAGAATATCTGTACATTATTTATTATGTAAATCAAGCAAACCACAAACAATGCAAAATAGCAGAATGTATTCCTTGTGGAAGGAGTTACAATATGGAGCTACATTCTATAGGGCAAATTCATGTGGTAAAAAGCTAACAAACATCACTATGAAGTGAGTTGATACCTCATTAAAAAGATTTTGTTAACAGCTTCCATGTGGGGACAATGAATATAATATAAAGTAAGAAGAATCTCTTTATGTGCTGGATGTTTTGAAGTTGTTTATATAATGCCTAACCAAGCTTCTAACTGGTCTAAAAAATAGAAGAGAAATAGCAAAACGAGCAAAGAAGTATGAGCAAGTTATGTTGTTTTTTAAAGATAATTTGAAATGTAGGAGAAATAGAAAAATATAAACATCAACAAGCTTTCTTGCATATTTATTATGTTTATTTTTTATTTTATTTTATTCATAAAATGTATTGGCTGCTCATCTATCAGTAGAGTAACTCTGAGCACGTTACAGTCATAGAAGTATGTCTATACAATTAAAATATAAATAAATGAAAATCTAACATTAAAATCTAAGGACATGTGGAGGGGCAGGGGCAGAGTGGAAGGAGTGGGATCTCTTGTTACTTGATTAGCCACCTCCACTGTGCTGTTCCCCCACTGGGGCCCTAGCCCAACTGGCAGAGCCACACTTTTAGTCCCTTACGAAAGGACGGGAAGGTTGGAACAAACTCACATTGGGGCTCAAGATGTTCCAGAGAGTAGGAGCAACAGCAAAGAAGGTCTTCCTTGTGGATGCTGCCAGCTGGAATAATTGGGCTGAGAGGACCCTCCTCTGCTGGCATGAGTGTGATGGGCAACCCCCAAGTGGGATGAGATGGTCCCTCAAGTTATATTATTCCTTCCTTCAAGACTAATGTTTTATTATTTAATTTTTAGGCAGCTTTAATCATAGCTATGACTGATGAATACTATACCTCTGTAAACAAAGGATAAAGTAATAAACAATAATAATCAATGTCCTAATGCACCACAAAAACAGCCTGTCAATTGCCTCCTGCAATTGTTCCAATCCCCAAAAGCTTTTTGGAATAGTCAATTCTTGATGGCTTTCCTAAAGAGTTCACTTGGGTCTAACATAGCATGGTTATTGAGTTATATTTTTTTCTAGCATGTTAATAAAATTTTTAGGTCTTGAATTAGGTACTGGTATTCTTTTTCACTTTTTCAAAAATCCTCTTGAAATCAGTCATCACTACTGCAGCAAGATTAAACTGGGTTTGGAGCAGAATGAAACTGTTTATAGTTACAAAGGTGTGTCAAAGTAATGCACAGAAAAGAAATGACTGCATATTATATGTGTTTTAAGAACAGCATTGATTAGTTAATGGATAGTCTCAGATTGTAAACCATCCTGTAGTAAGAAAATATTGAGCAAAGGTTCACTATGAGCAAAGGAAGTGTTGGATTTTACATTAAGGATGTCGATCTGAGTTTTTCGAAGGCTTTCAAATTGTCCTTTCATTCTCCAGTGTATTATTAATGCTTACTCTGTCTTCAAATAAGGTGTGTCTATTTTCCAAGCTTTACAAACAATTTTATTGGATTTGTCAATTAATGAGAAGAGGAAGGAGGAAGAAAAAATAATTAGGACGAGGAAGGTATAATCTCTAGCAGTGGCAGTAAGGTAGATAGTTAAATATTTGGAAAATAAAAGAGACTATTATAATAATTGGCCCATAAGGCAGATGGGCAACATTCATTTTGGTCTATAGTATTTGTTGATTATATTCAGATATAATCAACAAATTATAAAGATCAATAATAATAATAAATATATATAATATTAATTATAATATAATATAATAATAATAATAATAATAAATTAAGATAAATAATTCACTTTTGTCTATAGTATTTGTATATTATATCTGAATATAATAGGCACCACCTATCCTGCTGCGGTACCTTTCAAATGCATTGGAGTTCACTTCCTAGAATGGTCATGCGCTATACAGATCTAGGAGTTGAAATTTAACCATCTATAAAAGGAAAAACTGGTTTAGTAAAAGAAACAAAGCCAGATAATTTCCAGATTTCCGTCACAAGCTTAAAACAAGAGCAAGAACTGGGAAAGATTGCTATCTGCCTTGTGCAATTTTTGTTGGAAAATGGTACTTTGAAGGCTCAGCAGGTGGCAATGCTTGGCTGACCTTGATTAGGTTTAAAAGCTAAACATAGTTGATGAGAAATCATCAGGGAAGTTCAGGACTACAGCCTAGACTAAGAAGCTAAAATAAAATCCCTGAAAGCAGTAATGATAAATGACTTTTGTACAGTTGCTAGGAAAACTGTAGAAGGCTCTGCCTGTAAGTCATCAAGGGCTAAAGTTGAATTGAAGGTGTCTACTTTATTGAAGCACTCTGAAAGAAAAGCAATTATTATTTAAGTAAATGCTATAATTCTCCCAGTCAAACAGGTTGAAAGAAATCCACTTTAAATTATCTTGTTCAGTTGATTACTATATGTGTTTTATGTGAGGAAAAAGAAGGGTCATTTGTGCTAAAAGTCTTGACAAATGGAGGGTTGTTTGTTCTCACTTAGGACAGTGGGAAAGCAGTGCCAAATGGGAAGACAAGATGAGAAGTGCCAGATGTCAAAAAAGTGAAATTTCATGATGAATGGAAAGCTCAAATGCTAGGGAAAAGGTGCAGAGTTTGCTTTACTTTTATTAGTATTCCCAGCATCTACCTCAGTAAGAAGGCACTTCTAAGGAAACAACAAAAGGCAGCTTAAAGGAATGATATTCTGAAATTAGGATGCAGAGAAGACATTTGGTAAACATTTATGTATCTGTTTATTGTTGTTTTTACTACTTATTATTGTTCCTCCTGGGAGGGAATACTTTGTTTTGTCAAGTTGGAAAACCTAATACTAATGTGGTTTAATTATGGTCCTAAGATTAGTAGTGACTATTCTGAGGCAAATTATTTAAGAACAAAATTATAGCATATCATCAAACTAGTCAGTCAGCAAACTATATTTCAGTCAAAGATTGGTGTAGAACAAAATAATTAAGAAATTGTTTGAAAGGAAAACAAATGTAAAACAGAAGCTAAAAAAGAATGATACTGAATATTATTGTCACTGTTGTTACTACTGTGAACTACATCAGTAGGGCAAAAGAACAACAAATCCAGAATATTGTCTAAAACTAATGTATAAAGCTAAAAAACTAAGATAAATGTTATTATTTATCATAGATAAATGTTATTATTTCTTTATTAAATGTTAATAAAATAGAATGAAATGACATCTATCAATATATACTTAGTATTGTTCAGACATTAGGCAGAGTTATATTGTGGTAAGGGAATTGGTCTGCTGAATCTTATCTTACTAGAAGAGTTTGACAATATGCAGAGTAGTAGAAACTCTTTGATCAGAAAATAGAACTTGTCCATAGAAACTATCAGAGTGACTTGGTATTTTACCATGTGGGGAAATAAAATAGCTTCTAATATCTTTATAAAAGCATCAGTATAGTTTAATGTGGGCAAGAAATTCTATGCACTCACACCATATGGATATAATTGATCGACATATGGAAATTTGTATATATCTGGCTTCCAAAATGGCTAAAGTATTAAATCAAGTCAGCATTGAAGCCCTTCTATTATAATATTGTTCATGTATTTTGCCAGCCTAAACATATAAGATTGGCTGTTCAGGAAAACATTCCTGGGTTGTAAAGCCTTCTTGTCTTTCCATTTCAAGAACAAGTTGTGTTAAAAAAAATTAGGTGGTTCATGTTCCAGAGAAAGAAGAGTTTCTTATGAAAAGTTATAAAAGAACAATTCATCAAGATGATACTGCTTCCATCTAGAACTAAAACTATCCATTGTTAGGGGGAGGCAGTAATATGGGCTGACTCAATCTAGTCTTTATCCATATATCAGTTTGTTTTCTTGTTTGTGCGTGCTAACTTTGAAGTAAAGTAGCTATAAGGATGGATCAGCATCAAACCTGGGACCCTTCGACTACTGCCTAGACTCCAATGAGCCCTTATTCACAGAATTTCCAATACTGTGTGGACAAAAAATATCCACCAATTAGGATACAAAAGCAGAAACTATGTGTGACTTTTGAACTTTGCCTATCCTGTCCAGACATTTATGTCTGCTTCTTTTTCAAATCCCATTTTGGCACCTCCCAAATTAAATGTGGAATAAAGACAGTCAATGGAAAGACACTACAACAAAAACAGTGTTGAAAGATACAGCTCTTGCCATAATTATTGACTAACTAGGCTCTGTAAGGCATGAAAAATGAAACATGCTTGGCAACCACTATTTCATTTCAAGAAAGAAGAAAGGAGAAGGGAAGGGAAAATACTGGTTGCCAAATAAATGAATAAAAATCAAGTTTGATATTTTGGGGGCTATTTAATAAGAAAAAGCAGGATAGTTATATCAAAAGTAGTGAAACACCAATAATGCCATTTCAGAAATGTCTACTTGTTGAAGTAGATATGTTCAGATATGGTTCTTTTTCTTCCACAGAGAAAATAGCATGGATTTATTCTACCCTTGTCTACTTTCTTAATGGTCTGGAGAGAAGTTGGTGTCAAAATATAGAGGGGGGTAATGGGTGTGAAAGGAATTCAGGAAATCAAGTGTTTATGGAAAGAACAAATGTCTCAGAAGTGACATGGCTGAGGTGGAGGCTGACTAGGGACCAAAGGGGAAGGATATATCTTTGTTTTTTGGTACTCTGAGAACATATTTCTTGTCACACAACAATTTAGTTGTTTTAAAAATAATGCATGGCAAAATTTCATAGATTTTACATATCTTAAAATTTTGGTAGAATCATGTCAAGGGATAAAGGGGGAAAAGACTGTTTTAACCCTGGTATACTAGTGACAACTTCAGGCTAGTTAAAGCACAGGCTGGGGATTATAGGATGGCAAGATCCTCTGTACTGCTCTGGGAAAGTCCTATGTTTCCAAGACTCTCCTTCACTGCTTCTCCATGAGCATATTCCATCACACTAGACCATTGCTGCTCCTGCTCCTTCTTTCTCTTTTGAGTTATGTTTTCTAAACGTCCACATAACTTCTCTTAAGTTTGAGTCTATTTCTCCACATCCAAAATACCAATAATGTCAGTTTTTTTAAGGAATGTCTCTGCTTTATTTGATCGTTGAAAGTCTCTGCCTGAGACAAAGCAACTGATCAAGTCAATTATTCCCAGTTAAATTGGCAGCCCATAATTGACTTGGTCATTTGTATAATAACCAAGTAATCTTACCTCAGAAGTGAGGCAAATCTCCACCCTTCTTGCCTTCCAGTGACCTGGTTCTGCCAATTAGCACTGGGATTTAAGAATGTTATACCACCCTGATGGCTCACCCTCTACCTTGTTAACCTTTTAGCCTTGTTAACTTTTTAAATTTGATTTTTTTTACTGTTAATTTGTAAATTTATAACCTTATGATTTTAATTCAATGTTTATATTATTTTATAATGATGTTTATAAACCACCCAGATTCTGGTGAGAATGGTAGTTGAAACCTGATAAATAAATATGCAGCCTTGAAGTTCACCCCCACACAAAGGACAATAGGAGATGGTCACATCCTGATTTCTGAGATGGACGGGCATACAGAGTGTTACAAAAATCATGAAGAGCCAATTGGAAATGATGCTACAAGAGATGAACTCAGGTGAATATATTTTCCCCATTATTTTTTTCTGAGATTATTAAAGAATGGATTACAGGATTAAAGAATGCTCATTTTTCTCAAACCTCTTTAGAACTTCATTTCTTTAGAACTTCCAAAGAAGAGAAAGTAATTTAACAGCACAATACAATTGACTGCATTGGCTTTCCAAAGAGTCTACTTAACTGGATGGTGGTGTTTGTGTGATATTCTAGTTAAGTCAGTTGTAAAAATAAAAATCAAAGAAAAATAAACTGGACTTCATGCTACAGAAATGCAACGCACAATATTTGTTTCCTGGAAAGGGAAAAAATAAATTATTCTCAAAACCAAAAGTACAATTAAGCAGCACTAGCACAATGGGAAGATTTCCAAATGAACAAAGCCATATGTGCTTGCTTTACAGTCCTCCACTGGTTATTAAGGACTCTGCATGTTACATTCACACTTAACTATAACAACATACGAAGAGGGGACAACATTTAGCTGGCAAAATGTTGAAGAGAATTTTACATCAATTTTGTAGGTCAGCACAATAAAACCTTTACTTTTGTTAAAGAACAGAGACCTTCTTCCAATTCATTCCTGTTCTGCTGGCTCTGGATTTTCTCAGTGTGATAAAATAAGTTGCCTATCGGCAGAAACAAGTGATCACAGGTGGTGGGTTTTTTTCTGAAAAAGTCTGTCCCATTTCAATTTGACAAGTGCTTCTGGCATTTAAAAGGAACAAGCAAAATCCCTGTACTGAGATAATCTAGGATTACAGAGGAGTGTTTCAAGCAGGTACCAGAGGCAAACAGAACGAATTTGGGTTAAGCACACAGCCAATGTAACTTTTAAAGGTGTGTACAAACACATACACACACACACACACACACACATCTGAAGCATTACCTCTGACCTATAGTTAATATTGTATTTTCAATTCAGTTGTTTACTGGTTCCAAAAAGAGCAAGACAAAATATCAAACTTCCATCAACTATAATATATTATCTGTAATTATGATTTTAATCTCTAGAACTGAATATAATTCATTTTACAAGGATTTATGCTTTTATAATCATTGGCAGAATACAGAGTTATTTAAACTTAAGGATGATAATATTTTTGAGAGCGTATGCCAACAAATGTAATACATCTAAGAAGCTTACATAAAACAACTTATTTCTCCCATACAAAGGATAAACTTTCTCAACACAGTCATATATTTTATTTCATTTTTATTTAGATAATTTATTTCCAAAATAAATCATGCCTGGAACTATTCAGAAATATTTGTCATTTTGGTAATTTGGTGTGTGTGTGTGTGTGTGTATGAAATATATTTTATCTATATATTCAGGTAGTGCCAGCCAGTCAAACTGAAAATTCATGTTGAATTAGGTTGAATGTTTAATCTGAGATTCAGAATGAAATAATATTTGATCTAAATTTATTTTATTTTTTTAAAAAAAAACCTGAACCCACTTCACAGGGTTGTTGTTGTGGAAAAAATAGAAGGAAGGAGTATTCACATTAAAGAGTGTTCACACCCCTGAATTATTCATAGAAATAATAAAGGTAGTATAAAAAAAATCTTTAAAAGATTTGAACTGGATTAGCTTCAAACATTTGCTTATATATTCACAAATAAAACCTGGAATAGGAAGGAAGCTGAGGGCAAGATCAGGGCCTCACCCAATAAGACAAAAAAAAAAAAAGTTTGTTCCTGACATGGAAGTTGTTTCTTTTGATTTAAAGCCACAATTCCACAATCAACATATATCCTCAGAGCTAAAGTTTCTGAACCAAATCTCAATTCTAATTAGCAGAGTAAGACTTTCATGCTCTCATCTCATAGGTCTGTTGTTTGTCAGGAAAAACAGCTGAGATCTTCCATGCTGCCTTAAACCAACAGTAGTGTTGGATGTGCTTCTCCAAGGTTTTCAGAAAGTTGCCAGTGAACTGAATTTTCTAAAGAGGCAGAATGACAAGACAGCAAATGCATGGAGTGTCATCACTCTAACTTTTAATTAAAAATTAATTAAATTGTAATTAATCTAAATTAATTAAATTTAAGTCAAATATGATATAATTTTGTTATTCTGTCCTCAGCAACTTATTTATTTATATTTATATTCCACCTTTATTATTTTTATAAATAACTCAAGGTAGTGAACATAATCTAACATGCCTTCCTACTGATATTTTTCCCACAACATCACCTGTGAGGTGAGTTGGGCTGAAAGGGAGAGTGACAAGTTCACAGTCACATTTATGGCTAAGGTATGATTTGAATTCATAGTCTCTCGCTTTCTAGCCTAATGCCTTAACCACTAGACCAAACTGGATCTCTTTTTTTTTCTTGACCCCAAAAGTTGTTATGAAAGACAGTTCTCAGCTTGCCAGTCAGAAGTCAAGTGGGGCTGTTGACATGAAAAGGGAAGAATATCCTATATTATTCATGAAATGAGGTCATTATTACTACCCATTCAAAATATTCATACTACCCATTCAAAATATTCAGAATTACTTCAGGGTTGTGCCAAACATTCAAAGAAAATTGTTCACAAATAGCAAGTTAGCAAGAATAAAGCAGCCCCCTTCAATGTTAATGCATTCATATAATTTAAGTTTCAATTGTTCCACAATGTGTATGCATGCACAAAAACACATTTGCTATTGTCTACCAGGAAGTATTTCATCCAATAAAAGTAAAAACAACTGAGGATAGCTTTCAAAGCATTATATGAGTCTTGGGAAAAACATGGCTGTTTTAATGCTTCAAACAGAGGTGCTTTATTCATGCTAAAGCACCTTGGGAAGTATCTCTTTACACAGCCCTAATAGTCACACACTGTCAAAGCTCAAGTAGGCCAATACTTTGAATTCTGTTATAGAGAAAGCAGAGGTCCCATTCGTGAATTTTGGAGAGAAAAAAAAAAACGTTCTCTATAGAAATGCTATTGGTTTGAAGGTGACATTTAAGCAACATCCAGCAATAGTTGGATCAGAATTAATATGGGCAAGTCAACTCCTCATGAGCCTCTTGCCTATCAAGCAGCTGAGGAAAGATAGACTACTTGTTGCATGGCTTAAGGTGTTTATTCTGAAAAATAGACCAAAGATCATATGATATTAGCAGGAAGGTTGCATGGAGTCCTAGGGCTACAGGCTGTCTAACTCAACCATAATATTTCTGAATAGCATTGTGAGTATATTTAGAAGTCCAGCAGTCCAATTGCATTTTCCCATTTGCTTAGATTGCCAGCCAGCTGTAGCTCTTTCTAAGATCTCATGTTAAAATGATCTTTGCCCTGGCAACATCCCGATTAGACTACAGTATTGCAATGAATTGTATAGGGGTCTGCCTTTGAAGATGTCTTTGAACCTTGATTTAGTAGAAAACACAGCTGCCAAGATACTAGCTGGGACCAGTGAAAGGGAAACTACCTTAGTGGCTGCTGATCCATTTCCAACCACACTTCAAAGTACTGGCAATTACCTTTAAAGCCCTAAATGGGCTTGAGACTGAATCCTTCCTATCCTCTGATGTGAAGTATCTGACGATAGGGAAGACATTATTTTTTTCAATATCTCAAGTGTGGAGTGCCTTCTATTTGGTGCCAAATCAGAAGCAATACTTTGCCAAAGAAAGGCCTCCTTGTTTGTCTGGGCCTTCCACAACTTAGCAACATTTAAATGAATAAATAAAAGTAAGAATGGTTGTGCATGATTATGTAGTTTCTGTCCTGATCATAAGGCAATATTTATGGAGTTGGAACACTGTGAAAATGATGTATTAAATTAATGGGTGCTAATAGACTTGGCTTCATGCAAGGAAAGCAGCAGAAGCAGAAGTCTTTCTTTCTCTCCCCAAATTCTGCCAGAAATTAGTCTTTGTGCAAATTGTCGTGCCAGCGCAACCTCTTGGAGCAGGATGCCTTGCAGGGTCCCAAAGATTCATTTCTGGTGGAGTTTGAGGGGAGAGAAAGAAAGACTTTTTCTGCTTTCCTTGCATGAAGCCAAAAGCAGAAGAAGAAAGAAGCAGAAAGAAGCAGCCTGGTGGCCAGATGAGGTGCGTGGGGTACGTGGGGTAAATTCCCTCCCTCTGGGCTCTAACCCTCCCCTCACTACCTTGTGTTGTTCACAATGCAAGTGACACAAGCCTTATGTTCCCACAGGAACATGTGGGCGGCGCAGCCTTATGTTCCCACATAGCCTGGATTAATTGCTTTGGGGGGGGGTGCTTTGGGGTGACATTTCTCTGCAGACCACCAACATTTTCTCATGGACCACCAGTGGTCCCTGGCCCACTGGTTGGAGACCACTCTTTTAGAGTGCTGTCTGCTGATTTCTGGTTGTTAAACTGAACAATATATTCTTAAATATTTCCTTTGTAAGCTGCCTTGTAAGGTTCAAAATAATAGAAGAAATAAATAAAATAAATGCACACAACATAGGTCATAAAAAAATAGTAGCCAAATATTCATATGAATAGGAAAAACCTCAAATGACTTTTATACAAACTCATGCTCAAATTAGGGATGAATATCATAGCAGGTGGCAGCACTTAGAATATTTTTTTTTTAAATTTAACTTAACCAGATTTAAATCTTGCTTGTAGTTGTCTGGGAATCTACTAGGCACTCACGAGCTGAGAAGCAAAAATACAATTTGGAAAAAGGCAATGACAAACCATTTTTTAAAAATTAAGAAAAACATTGAGGCATCAATGTAGGCAATGTTTTGATTGAACAAGGATTAGTTGAGAGGCGGGATGCCTATGATGTGAACCCTTGACTATCTAATTAGGAAATTCTGTAAGGCAAGCACCTAATCCAGCCTTGCTCAGCTAGGACCTCTCCAGATAATCCAGTCTCCATGGTCTCTAGACAGCATAGCTAATAGCTGACAGAAGACTAGAGAACAACTGAAGGCATCAGACTTTTGAAGGTGGTTTAACATAACAATATCCTGGCAATTTCCACTAGATGGCACTGAATAATGATCTTAATTTATAAATTAAATAGGTGTGTGTGCCAGAGCAAGGGGGAAGGAGGCTACTAAAAAGTATGTAGGAATAAATTACTTCATTTATTCCTTTGTCCCAAAGGACTTCTTCTGAAATGTTTAACAAGAGCATAAGGAGGTTAGAAGACAAGGCTATTAGTGGAGCCATCCTTTTTCCACTGAAATGAAACAAAGCTCTGAATATAAGATTATTCTGATATGTCTTTATTAATAACATGTTATTTGAAACACAAATAGATTAAAGAAAACTAATTTGCACCTTTAACTCTAGAAGTGCCAAAATCTATTATTTTCTTTAAAGCCTATTATAGTTACACTGATGATAGGATAAAATTACCTCTGGTCTCTGGCAGTTTTACTGATGCTAATTCATGGATGTCTGTTGTACTATTTCCAATATATACGGTTTAAAAAAAATAGTTATATCATTGCAGCAGTAGAAAAGCATCTTCTTGCAAACAAAGTGGCCTTTTTGTCTCATTTTAAGTCTGCAGAACTATTTCAGAGTATGAGATGGGTGGATGAGCTGAAGAAGGTAAGGAGAGCAAAGGCCTATTTAGAAAAAGCTGGATGTTTAAAACTAGGCATTTCAAGTCAACCACAAAATACGCCAGTTGATTTTAACTGAATTGCTGGGCTGGTTTGTGCCCAATCCATGGCTTGCTTAGCAATGGTTTATGAACTAAATTATGATGTGGAGTTTTATAAACCAACATGGATGAATTTGTACAATATACTAACCTCATACCAAAGAAACAACTTTATGATGTAGCACAATACCCAACTAATATCTCTGTTATTATATGTGTACCATCATAAACCTCTGCACAAAATGATATAGGAATGTCATAAACACTTTTTCTCACACAAATATGCATTCATAAATGTACTTTATTTAATTATACTATTTATAAATTGATTTTTATCCTCTAATATTTATTTTGAAATGAAGTATGAAATAAGAACTATGAAATCAGGATCTGAATGATGACCAACCCTAGGCCAAGAAACATCAAAAAATGGAATTTACAGTCTAAGTATACAATCTTTACAGACCTGTATACTGCACAAGTCAAAAAAGAGGGCTGTGAAAATATTTACAGACCCCTCACATCCCGGACATAAATTGTTTCAACTCCCACCCTCAAAACAACTCTACAGAGCACTGCACACCAGAACAACTAGACATTAAGGGCAGTTTTTCCCCAAACGCCATCACTCTGCTAAACAAATATTTCCCTCAACATCGTCCAATTATTTACAAAGTCTGCACTACTATTACTATTAATCTTCTCATCACTCCTTATCACCCATGCCCTCCCACTTGTGACTGGATGACTAACTTTGTCGTGTGTATCCTTATGATTTATATTGACTGTTTCTGAATATGATTTGATTGCTTATTGTACCCTATGGCTATCATTAAGTGTTGTGCCTTATAATTCTTGACTCTTGACAAATGTATCTTTTCTTTTATGTACACTGAGACCATTTGCACCAAGACAAATTCCTTGTGTGTCCAATCATACTTGGCCAATAAAGAATTCTGTTCTATTCTAAAGTCCTTGACTGTCTTAAATGTTAATAAGAATACCTATTAAAAGAGTTTTACATCTTTTTGGGGAAAATGAAAAAATATATAACCGCCAATTATATTCATTGTACATATATAAATACAAAAATAATGGGATAGTTCATTTTTTGTTTTCAAAGCTATCTATAATCCTGGTCATTTTTTTGGCAGCAGCAATAGTATCAATTTAAAGAAAGGATCAGGCCTACTCAGTGCCTTTAAAATTAATTATATTTATTCATTATGTCAAGTGCAATTGGATAAAGAAGCAAGTGGGAACCCAGTAATGAAAATTAATTGTTGTTTCTTTCTTTACAGGGGCTATCTATCTATCTATCTATCTATCTATCTATCTATCTATCTATCTATCTATCTATCTATCTATCTAATGACTGGCTAATATATTTTACAAAGAAATACAAATAAATTTATTAATGGGATTTATATCACATTTTTCTCCATTAGATGCTATTGATGTATTGATTAAAGCACCAGGCTAGAATTTAGGAGACTATGACTACATTGACACAAGAAAATACATTTGTGAGTCTATGCCTTCTAGTCTCACCTTAGCACAAAACCATCTGGGTGATCTTGGGCCAGTCATTCTCTCTTAGGCCTAGGAACAAGATAATGGAAAACTACAGTATTTCTAAAATTTTGCTAAACAAAAACTATAGGAGTCAAGTAGTCCACACAAAAATAAAGGACAGGCTTCAGTCATAATGGTACATCTTCCCTCCTGCAGATCTGGTGGTTGAGATGTCACAGCCAGCTTCTGTCCCAGTCATGTGTAACTGCCAACTTTTACATCTGCATGAATAACTATGTTATGGAAATACCTCCAAGGAGCACAAACACTCAAAGTATGCTCCTTGTTAAAGAAAGTATGTTGTAGTTGTCCAAATCACTGAATAGATATTTCAATAGATTACTTTGGTATGCATGCTCTGGATGTTACAGCACTGTGTTTCAAATAGTTTATTTTTGCATATGACCATATGTGAGAAATTAGAGCTAAAACTGGTGCATTAATTCCTATAAAGATAGAACTACAATAGATGTGTCTTTGGATCTTTACTGGATTTTCAGCTTTTCTTTTGAATATTAATATCACAAGGGAATGAATCAGAGCAAACCCTAACCCTTCGGGAAAAAATAGTTTATCTAAACATTTACCCCATGCTGGTTTCCCAATTTAAATCAATCTCATGTATAGCAAAAGTTTCTCATCTCCAAAACTTTTAACTACCCTGCTGACATGAAAGAAATTTGCATTTCCATGCTGACTCAACTAGAGGCATCCCACCTCTGCAGTCTGTCTGTCTGAAGTTTTTTTCTACTCACCTCTATGGCATTCCTGGCTACCTGTGGTCACTCTTAAATATAAGTTGATTTATTTTTCTTTTCTGAAGTTGTTGGCCCTGCAGGTACTCCATGTTTTTCTTTCTAGAGCAATACACATCCTAGGATAGTATTTAACTGAATTGTATATGCAGGCTCTTTTTAATGCTGATGGAGTTGGGCAGGGGAAAAGACAGCATCCTCGTGCCAGAGTTGTTAGCTGTTCCATTTTATTTCTTTATTTTTGTTTATTAGTTGAGATTTCAGACTTCTTTCATTTCAAACATCCTGAACAAATAGAATTGGGATTTGACAGGTCAGAGTGGTTCATACAGCAAATCCTGATGTAAAAAAGAAAAGCTGCATCATTTGCAAGAGCCACTCTCAACATCCTTGCCTCTTGCAAGCCTTTCCTTTTGAATGATGCCTCCAAACGGTACTTAACCTCTATTAACTCCCTTTGACTGCTGAAAAACTCTCTCCCTTTAAGGGTGTATCACTCATATCTCAGCATTACATTACATCCTCCTGTGATGAAGAGCAATTCAGAACATGGTACACAAGTGTTGCCAAAGCAGGTCTCGGTCACCTTTTGCTCATTGAAGACACCAGGTTAAGACCCAGGGCAATCTGGTTTAAAAGGAAGCTCAGACATTAACAGGTGTCAAAAAAAGAAAAGAAAAAAATGATACTGAAGTTGTCAGCCCAGGTAGATCAATCTAGGTGAGATAGGCCAGATTTAATCTGATACAAATTCACTAATTAAGATGGCAGTTGTGACACTGTCAAAGCTTTGCCAGGCTTTTATTTGTGCTCCAACCATAAAATGAAACACACACCCCCCACAAATTTAGTACTAACATTTCTCTCCTCAGCATGCTTAGCACATCTGTGTCATATCATACCAATTATGCAAATACATAAGAGCAGCATTTGCACAAGAATCATACTACATCTGTGTGAGTAATCATGGTTTGTTACAGATGCTGCTGGTTTCTCCCCTTGAAATTTGTTTCTCTTGCAGGACCTTCTTTGTGGCCATTTCCAATTTCAGTTTCAGTGCATGAATGTGCAATGAAGTGTTTTTTCAACCATCAGGTAAGTTTCTTGTTCTTCCTGCAATTGCCATCAGATCTTGATCACATTTTTAGTTGTAGAAGAAATCAAATTATTGTTGTTGCTACTATTGCTACTATAGCTGGATGCAGAGTCAGCCAGGTGTTTAGGCTGGATTTGGCATTTTTATGCACCTATCAAACCCTTCCCAAGGACCTGGGATAGGCAAATATTCAATGATGTCAGAAATATCTTCACAGGATATAAGCTGTTCCAAGTAAAGCTGCCTTTTTCTATTGACTGATGGGGATTTTGTCAATGCCAATGGTGTTCAACTGTTGCTTCAGATGTTTTCGGATTGTACCCATCCTCTCCTGCTGCTATGGCTTATGTTCTGATTCCCTGCCAAAGAGTGTTATCTTAAGAGTATGCAGCACATCAAAAGTCAATGGGTTGAATTCAAGCATCCTCCAACCCAGCACTAGCTATCTGTCTGTTATTTCACAAATTCCCACTTAGTCTCTTTTCTTACACTACATTCCGTTCTATGTAAAACAAAGAAAAAAAACCATACATTGAATTTATGAAGGTGGTTGAGCTACAAGCAGCACTTCTACTTACACTTCTCTCTTTTTCTTTACTTACTTTATACTGGAAAAAATTCTGACTTCCTTTGTTCAGAAGGTAAAGGATTGAAGGTTTATGCACCTATCATTGTCATTACTCTGTTTTACTATTTTAGCCTTGTGTTAAACAAGTTATAAAAGTTATAATATTAAGGGATGTGCAGTCCTGTTACTTGAACACTGGAGTGCCATAACACAATGTGGACAGAGCATAGTACTGTAATTCTTCCGAGAGACAAGAAGCACAATGGCATCAGAAAAAAAACTAATCAAGGATTGATTTTTGCATTTTATAAATTTTATAAGCTCTCCAATTATAAAGCTTCTTCTATTGCTTATTAAGGAAGAAGACACAGCTGAATATCTGAGTAGATCACTATATTCAAAGAAAGTTTACACAGAATTGTTCTTTTTATATATATATTAAAGATAATATTTTATGAAATATTTTATTGTGTTGCAAAGAAAATAAGTAATACTTCTTGAGAAAGAATGGAATGTGCATTTAAATTTTGCTGCTATAGTTAGCTATTTATTTTTATTCATAAACATTTTGAATACAGTGTATTGTCAGGGTGTATTTACAAAGGAAAAAAGAAGAGAGAAAAATAGTAACATATGTATTAATAACAATAGTAATGGTACAACAGAATAATTTTTACTAAATTTATCTTTATGTCAGCTTATTTGTAATCCTGTTGATTTTACTGGCATACTTGTAGTTATAAACCATCTTTATGTTTAATTCATACATAGCAATAATATAGTTAGCTATTTAATATACCTCTGTGCAACATTTGTCAAATCAGCAAGGGTGATGGCTGATCTATCCTGATAAAATGTCCTGCCTTGGACAAGCCTATCTGAAAACAGACTTAAAGCTTAGAGCTTACTTCACTGTATTTCTTCTCACAGCCAGAAATGTTGCTGAACTGACATAGAAATCTTCATTTCCATCTTTTCATCCCAAGTGTAACAGAGAGATATTAATGTTTGTTGTCTTGCAGGCATCCAGTGAACACTGGAATGTAAGAAGCATTAGACACACACAGTGTTAAGAGTCAAAAAATGACAGAGGCAAAATGAGTGATAAGCAGCAAAAAAAAACAGGAGGCAGAGAAAAAGCTTGTGAACATTTCCTTCAACAATCATTAGAAGGCCTTTCCTAATGCTAATATGAGCCAATTTTCAGTCATTTTGAGATACAATAGCATAAATGCATTTCCTCATCATAAATATGAGACTCAATTTTTCTTTGCTGGTTCAAATCATTTTTTTCCTGCACAGTCTATGAAACTAGATTTATCAGTGGTTTTTTTGGAGGGGAAGAGAAAATGAGTACAATTGCCTAGGTTCCCCACATGCCCAGAAGATAGCACAGGATTTGAAAGAATGCGATAGCTTCTTACTGAAAGCAACACTGAGGTATTGAAGGCAGTGAACCAGAAAGAGTGGAGATTTAAAATATGTTGACATAAATTACTGTAGATTGCGATAACATGAATTGTCGCTGAAGCTTCAGAGATTTTCACAGAGCCTGATACTTGTGCACTGTGTAAATAAATAAGTTTTTGAGGTGATTAAATTTCATTTTTACAGAGTAATAATAAGAATATAAGTAAAGCTACTGGCTCAGCATTCTGTCATATCCAAAAACCTCATAAGTAGGATCTCTGAGTGATAGCATTTTCCTACTTTTTCTCTCAAATGATTTATCTGATTCAAATAGCTATTTTAGCCAACTAGAGGAAGGAAGCGAAAAAACAGATGGGTGGAAAGACAAGCAATTAAGAAGTCAAGTAGCTAGATTTAGCAAACTACATCCCAATGGATTTTTTTTTTCTCACTGCACTGATAAATTTGTAGAGAGCTTATCAAGATTTTGCATTGATAAGTTTATGGCATTGATAATTGCATTGATAAGTTTATGATTTACAGCTATTTCCATGTTGTTAAGTAAAAATGCTGGTCCAGCATTATCTCCATGAGCCATCAAATTGTTCATATGCCTGGCAACTGACTTGATTTCTTAGGCTAATGGGTGTCTGGCTGTTTTTCCTGGAAGACATGGCTTTGGGGAATGTTGCTGTGTTTTGTCTTTGTTCAGATGTTCTTTGTAAGATGTTAAGAATTGCTGATGCTAATCAGAAACATTATGACCAGAGACCAGAAGCAGCTAAGCAGTGACATTAAAAGAGTGGAAGGAAAGTGAGATATCACACATTATACTAACCAAACCATTGGGTTTTTTTTTAAGTGTTTTATGTTTATACAACATGCTTAGGTACAAGCCAAGACTTACAAGTATCTCAATAAAGCATATTGTGGCTGAAAGCAATTTATGAACAAGGTTAGAAATTATGCTTGTCCTTTTTAAATTTGTAACAGGAAAGATAAAACAGAAGTATTTCAACTACTAAATACAAGGCTCAACATTACAATAGGTCTTCAGACATTTTTAATATTGAATATCTAGCCCATTGAGTTGGATCTCAATAGAAGCAGGAGGCTTCACTGTCTGTGGTACAGGCTCTAAAGAGGAAGAGGAACATGTTGCCTGTTAAAGGAGAATGCCTCTGGGTATATGCAGAGCATATGGGGCAATGTGTTTTGGTTTACAGATCCTTTTATTGAAAGGTAGATCTGGAGAAATCTGGTTGAGATAAACTGGGAGGGAAGAGGGGATAAGAAAATGCACATCAACACTTAGTACCTGATTAGCTGACTGAAGGAGAGCTATGTTAAATCAGTGGCTTGGGAATTCTGGGTGTTGAAGTTCACACACCTTAAAGTTGCCAAGTTGAAAATAACTGTATTAAATCATTAGAGTTCCATGTTCCATGAAAAGAACTTTCGAAGAGGTCTTTCTTTTTATATTTCCTTGATTTTAGTAATGTGTACATGTCATTCTTTGCTATTGTGTAACTGATAGCAGTGGAGATAGTTTAATAGTTCCTGCATTCATGAAATTAGAAGCACAGTGGCTCAGTGGCTTAATGGTCTCTGCTCCAGACCTTTAATGAACTCTGCTTCAGTGGCTTGAATCCTAGCACTGTGTGAAGGGGTGAGCTCCCATTACTCATCTCAGCTACTGTCCCCCTAACAATTTGAAAGCATGCTCTATGTGAGTATATAGGTATCACTTCAGTGGGGAGACAAGCATACCTTCCAGAGGTGGTATTCAGCAGGTTCTGACCAGTTCTGGAGAACGGTAGTAGAAAATTTGATTAGTTCAGAATACCACCTGTGACTGGTGGTCACCATCTATTCTCTGCCTCCCGAGTCCCAGCTGATTGGCTGGGTCTTCTTTTGCGGCCCTGCACATGAGAACGGAGCTGGAAAGCAGGTTAGTGGGGTAGGGAGAGAATAGGGATTTTACAGTATCTTTCCCCTGCCATGCCCACCAAGCCACACCCACAGAACCACTAGTAAAAAATTTTGCATCCCACCACTGATACCTTCCTCACTTCAGATTATCTCCAGACCTGCAAACATTTAGGAAAACTTAAACTTTTTGGGGGGGTCTGGGGAAGGATTTACAAAGTAGTCATTCAAACATTCGTGTATCATGACCTCGTAAACTTATTGCTTCTTCCTTTTCCACATCACTTGACAGCCTAAATTTACATTATTTAATTTATTTCTTTAATCCAGCGATCAGCTTCGATCCAGCCCCTTCTAACCTGGGATCATTGTGGGATATAGATCATATGGCTCATCACACATTTCTGAAATATGAAATTTGAAAAGAATGTCATGGTCAATTCTATATTATCACTAGTATACATGTTGAAAATAAAAAAAGTTGTTGGAAAACGTTGCATTAGAAAAAACAGTCTATCTAGTGCCTAAATACATGTAGGCCTGTGTAAACTTTTTTTTAAAAAATATTTCACTATTATTTTTGCCATACCGTGTTTCTCCAACAATATGGCCTCCACCAATAGGAAGCCCCACCATGTTTTATAGGCATTCAATTTTTAAAATCGAATTAAGCCCCTCCCCCCAAATTAAGGCCCATATTAAACATGCGAAAGGGGGGGAATGGTGGGGGGGGCTTCCATTTAGGAAGTACTTGCATGCCCGGATATGGTGCTGCCTGCATTGGTGGGGCACTTCATACCGGGAGACCTTCCGCCACCGTTGCTTTTCCTTCTCCCTTGCTGCCGGGGCGTTAGAACAATGCCAAGGCATTTGGTGCAGCCACGTGCAGCCAGTCAGGGCTCTCCCTGCAACCGGAGCCCTGAGGAGACACTTGGCTTCAGGTGCTCCCATCACCACGTTCCGAGGGAAGGCGCTCGCCCGAGAGGATCTCTCCCTCTCTCTCTCTCTCTCTCCCCTCAAGGTCAACGTCTGTGCTGCGGCTGAGGAGGAGGAGGCTGCAGCCAGTTCCTTCTGTTTGCTGAGGGGTGAGGAAGCTGCTGCTTTGCACAGCAAGTGAAGCGCTGCTCGCCCGGGTGAGATTTGGGAATGAGGGGCAGGAGGAGGCATGCACGCACCCGCAGCTCGCTTTCCCGGCTCTGCCCAGCCTGCACGGCTCTGGCACGGCCCTGGCGGGATGAACAGAGGGTCTGGCGGGGAGGTGCTCGCTGCCTTGATGAGAGCTTTGCCACCGGGAAGGAGGCCCACCTGTCAGCTGTGCTGGGCACTCCAGGCTAAGCTGACAGGTGGGCCCTCCTTCCCGGCGGCAGAGCTCTCACCAAGGCAGTGAGCCCTTCCCTGCCGGACCCTCCACTCATCCCGCCAGGGCCACACCAGAGCCGTGTGGGCTAGGCAGAGCCGGGAAAGCGAGCCGCGGGTGCGTGCATGCCTCCTCCTGCCCCTCATTCCCAAATCTCACCCGGGTGAGCAGCGCTTCACTTGTGCAAAACCGAGGCTTCTTCACCTCTCAGCAAGCAGAAGGAACTGGCTGCAGCCTCCTCCTCCTCAGCAGCAGCATAGAAGTTGACCTTGAGAGGAGAGAGAGAGAGAGAGAGGGAGAGATCCTCTCGGGCGAGTGCCTTCCCTCGGAACGCCGCGACGGGAGTGCCTGAAGCCAAGTGTCTCCTCAGGGCTCCGGTTGCAGGGAGAGCCCTGACTGGCCGCACGTGGCTGCGCCAAACGCCTTGGCGTTCTTCTAACGCTGCGGCAGCAAGGGAGAAGGAAAAGGTCTCCCAAACCCCAAGCTGTCACCGCCCGCCCACCCAAGGATGCAAGGGGGGGGAATTAAGTCAGCCCCGAAAAGACGGCCTAGCCATTTTTTGGGGGGGTCAAAAAAAAATAAGGCCTGGCCTTATAATGTGAGAAACACGGTAGATGCAAAGAAGGTCAAACAGTTAGTGTTTTCCTTTCCCCCCCACTTTTGACCTCCTTTATACTAATTGTCTTTTTCCTCCTTTGCCAGCTATCTGGGGTAATCTTAAACTAGGAAATATCAGAGCTTAGGAGTTGTCCATTTTCAAGCAAATTGTCACTGAGTTATTTTAGGATTTTCCTTATTCTTTTAGATTGGTGTATTTCAAACTCAGCAACTTTAAGATCTGTGGAGATCAGGTTGCTGGCTGGGCAATTCTGGGAATTGAAGTCCACCCATCTTAAAATTGTCAAGGTTGAAAAACACTGTCTTCAGGAATGTTTAGTTCTTATATGAACCTCATCACATAAAAGATGATAAAGGCTAGGGTTGTTGTTTTTTTTTTTTTTTGCTAAGAGTTTAAAAATCCATTGCAAGTGTTCTTGAAACAGAAGGCAGCAAAGAAAAAAAAAAGAAGGCAACAGCTTTAAAATGTAACAGGGGTTTAATGTACATTTAAGCTTTTTTTTAAAGTCAAATACCATGTGCAGGATACCCATTTTGGAATTTGGTGTTTAGGGGAGTTAGGAAGGACAAAAAACAAAATAGTTCATTTTAATGGGAAATGGAAATAAGGGGATTAAACATCAGACGAGTGATTTGTAATTGGTCTCCTGGCTGCCCTTCTTCCTTTAGTGGAGTGAATAAAATGCACAGAAGGACTTTATTAGCAGCAGCTTTTTTCCTGACCCTGGGATTACTGGAATACTTTAACCTTGACACGTTCATTCTATATCCACAAAGCTTTCTTTTTAATAGCCTAGTTCTTCTTCCTTCTTTATACTTGTCTGGTTTTTGCACATGGCTCTAAAATCAAAAGAGAATCACACAGCATCACCTATTTAAAACATAATGAAAATAAAAGAAGGTGGTTTTTATGTATGTATGCTTACAAGGCTCTATTCTTAATGGAAAAACAAAACAATGATAAAAATCCTTCTGGTGTTCACTGATAGTCCATGTGGTCAAATCTACCATTGGTTTATGTAATGTATAATAATGGTAAATCAGTTGTTATAAGATGTTAATGGTGATGAAGATCTATTTATGTAGCTTCATGATTTTGACTGGTATATTAGAATATATAGATTCCTTCTCCATTTTATATATACAGCTGAAAATTCTGTACAGGTCAGGCTGCAGGGGAAATTATGAGAATAAGCAGTACGAATATATAATTTGTTTCAGTTCCATATAGGCTCACTTTTGGTTAATATGTTAATTGTGTGAAAGATTTTAGCATACATAAACAACATCATGGAGCTAGAACAGGGGTGTCAAACTCAATTTCATTGAGGGCCGCATCAGGTTGTTTTTGGCCTCAGGGGGACTCACTCATTAAAGCTCTGTTTTTAGCAAGGACAGCCTCCTGCAGCCCTCTGCCAGTGAAAAGAGAGCCTGGGCTCCATTTTCACTGGCAAAGACACCGCAGGCCAATCCTTCATGGTTGGCCCAGGGGCCAGATCTAAGCACCTTGTGAGCTGTATCCGGCCTGCAGGCCTTGAGTTTGATACCCCTAAGCTAGAACATAGATATTTCATTTTGATACTTATTTGAGTTATTCGCTATTATTTTGTCCAACAAAATGTATAAGATTCCCACTGACCACAGTGCACTTATTATTTATTCTAAAATTGGTGGTGCAGCAGGCTACAGATATGTGTTGGTTTTCCCAAACCCAAAATTATTGATTGGTATACCATCCGCTTGTTTCTTGGTCAATGTCCAGCCTATAGTCTGTATGCTACAGTTGATCTTTCTGTGATGTTCCAAGCTCTTTATTCTTAATAAGATGATAACGCCAATGCAAAACATGGATAAATTTGAGACAAAAATAAAGTTTGATTTTACAAATAAAACCTGAAAAAAAAGTTTAATTTCACTTAATGTAAATGTATGGTAGTAACCAAGTTATGTAATTACAAATCATATGACTATTCCCACAAATTTAATTTCTTCCTTATGTCATATATTAATCAAAATTTTTTGGGAGAGGGGCTTTAGGGACAGGCGAAGTTTTGGAACAATATGATCCTGTGCTTCAAGTTACATTTTTTTGTTTTATTTAATAAGTACAGCACAGAAAGGAATTTCACATTTGTCTTATTTCTTTCTGCTTCCCGTTCTTATAGAACTCTTCTTTCTTCCATATGTAGCATAACATAGATAAAACATGTATTTTTTTAAAAATGAGTGCAATACTGTTGTAAGGACATAGTCCTGGATAGCTTTTACAAATAAACACTGTCTCATCCTTCAGTTCAATGGGAGTAGCCATAAGAAAGCCACTAATGTTTAAACAAAACCTTATAATTATTATAGATGTTAAACATGACAAATAATGGTAAGTAAAAAGCATATAGTGTCTGTGTTATAATCTTTTCAAGAGAGACTGCTACTAAGGACCAAGCTCAGGAAAAGGTCTTTTTTTAAAAAAAATTGAGGTCTCTTTTCTTTTCCAGAGTCTTTTCTTGTCTTCCAAGCATCAAGTTATGGAGATTGGAATATCATTACGGAGATTGGAATCATTATGGAGATTGGAATATTCACACTTAGGCGTATAAACTGGTCAAGGTATAAGACACAATAGCTGAATCCCAAAATTGAAAAGAAAGGGACTGTGACATATTACTGTACATATGGCAAAAAAAAAAAAAAGAATGCTTAGAGAGACATCTGCACGTTAACTGTGGAATAAAGAAATATCCCTCAAAGGTATACGTTTCCCCTGTGCACTGATTTATTATAATTACAGAGTTTATCTATACCTTTTTTCTTTATCCAGCCACATATTTGGGTTACTTTAGATTAAAGTATATGTCTTGTTAATTATGGCATTTACTTCTCAAAATGTAATTGGTGTCTGGTGCTCTTAAGCTCTTATAAGTCTTCTTGTCACTGTTTCAAGGGGGGCTGTTTAATTTGCCTGGGGTAAGCTGAAATGGAAAGTACCGTCTTACTTAAATAATTTGAGTTTCTTCTTGTGGCTTTTGTGATTTAATATCACTCTGGTGTGGGGAGGAAAGGAGGAGGAAAAGGAACAGATTTTGGAACCTTGTCTGCCAAGTCTTAATCAAGTCCCATGCTTTGTGCCAATAATAATTTTAATGGGTTTATCATGTCCTCTGACAAGATAAACGTAGAAGTGTACCAAACAAAGTAGCACTGGACATTGTAATTCAGTGGGTCAGGCTGACAAGGATATTCTCCCTCCTCTTTTTTCTCCTCTTTTCATCTTCCTTCATTTCAAGAAACTACCAAAATATTCCAAGAGGTACAATAAGTACCAGAAATGATGAGTACTAAACAAATTTCCCCTATAGAGAATAATGTAGTGAGTCACAAGGCAGCTGATCTTGTGACCAACCTTTGCATTGAGTTCCTAACAAAGGATGAGTACTGAGACAAAATTTTCACTCAAAATGCATTGAGTACCAAATTCAATGAGTTTCAAAGCAGTTGAATACCATGGTACCACAATAATTCTCACTAGAATTGGGGCACCCATATGATATCATAAATCTATGAATAATGTACCAGAAGTTTTTTTTTTTGAACGATGAACTATTTTTATACCCATAAGATGCAAAAAAAGTTTTCAAGTCATATTTGTCACAAGTCCAACTGTTGAAAATTCCTTTTATTTTTAATCCAGAATAATTTTGCCTTGCATATAGTAATAGTTAAGTAACTCAAGAAAGCTAAAAAGAATTCCTATATATATGTCTGCCCTCCAAGCTATTAATAAAGATAATGATCTATCATACAAAAAAATCTTTATTTTGTAATCACTATCGACTCAATTTAATAGAATTTAGTAATCAGTTTGAGGCATTTCTCAAAATTCAGAGGTTTCATTTGGCAATCTTTTCTGCAGAGTTCCCCTCCCCATTCCCCCATTCCCCCAAACCACAAATACTTAATGCAAATATACATAGTAATTGTTCTTTCCTGTAACCTCTCATGTAACTTGCTGACATCAGCTCAATTTGTGAAATAAGGCATATTCAATCATCTGCAACATTGCTTTAAGGCTAGGACCTTCCTTTCAGTTATAGTCCTAACATGCAATCCATTCTTTAGCCTTCATCATTTTTGTTAACTGTATTTTTAGATTTCTCCTTTTCTCTCTCTTCCTTCTTTCCATTTCCTGTTTTATTTATCAGATATAATAATAGCATAACTTACATAAAATTTGCATGAATACATCTATCAATAGAACATATAAAAGGAGGATTATTGATGGACCTAAACTAACATACAGTAGAGTAATTACTCCTGCTTGAAAGACTTTTAATTTTCTTTTTTTGTGATGCCTACTTGAGACAAATGCTGTCTGACTCATTTACCACAGACAAAGGCTATCATAAATCATTTTAACACAAGTTGCCAACTGCTGTTTAAAAATTGCATTGTTTTGGCATGATTCTTAAGTCAGAGGTTTACTCTCTACAAATATTCATTTAATAAACCCAACTATTGTGGTTTGTAATGCATGGCTTTTGGCTTCATATATTGGGTAAACCCAATCAGACTTTATTCCATAAGTCAAATAAAACATGATTTTAAGACAAATATAAATTGTCTTTATTCTGATTTTAAGCAGAATTGTCTGAGTGCATTTGAGTCAATTTTTGACTCTGTCAAGATTAATCTCTGCAGGTCTTTCAGCAAAGTATTGCCAAGTGGTTTGCCATTGCCTTGTTCTTATGGCTCAGAGAGAGTGATGGACCTAAAGTCACTCAGCTGATCTCTTGGTTCTGTCCTTGATACCTTCACCACTACACCAACCTGGCTTTTAGAATTAAGATTTGTTTTTATGTCTCAATATTATGAGCCACATAGTTACTTCTCTACAGAAATATTTCCCAGTACAGATAAAACAACAACACATGGTTTACTTTCGACTTATCTGAGTAGATTCCCATCTGATTTATGATGACAATGGACCTTAGCCTTTCCGTATTTGCCCATCAACAAATATGGCTTTTGTATGTGTAACTTTTAAATGTGTAACTTTTCACATTTTGTAGCAATTAGCTGATACAAAACCCCAATTTATTCCCTTAGTGAAAAATTGCCCATTACTATCTAGTTTTTGCTGCAAGACATTTGTGCCCCAACCTGACATGTGTAGGCCTGTTGCACATGAACACATTGTATCTGTCAACAAACCCCCAATGGTTGGTTGCTAGCCAGAGAAGAAAAAGGGTCCTTTTTGTTTCTCCCACTCACCCCTATATTTGGTGTATGCTAAATATCTATCTATCCCAAATTACTGACAAGGAAAGGATTAAGACTTATTTTAGAAGTATGGGTCAGTGACACTCTTTTTCCAGAGGTGATGTCAAAGGTCTCCATGACTGGGCATCCCTCAAGGCCCATATAAACCTGTACAATTCCTACTGCAAATCACAAAAAGATGTACTTTTGTTCCTGCAAATATTGTTAAAACAGATGTACCAAACTCTCTCTGCTTTTGCCATATTGGCTGAGGCATCTGGGAGTTCTGGAAAGTCACACATTATATACCATGCAAGCTATAATGTTGATTTATTATATCAAGAACCATATGAATAGCAAATTAAAATTTGCAGCAAATGCATCTATTTCTAATCGCTTCAAATTGCATCAAAAATATCAAAATATTTAAGCTAGAAAAAAAGCAATATTTGGAGTTTATTTTCTTCATATAGCAACATTAATGTTCCAGTGCTAATTTTAAAAGTTTAAAACATTTGATAAAATACTAGTTTTAATGTAGGTCTCACCAGAACAAATACTTTTAATTTTATATAATGTAATGTTATTTGTTTCTTGATCTCATATCCTGCTTTTTCCATACCAGATGCCGTATACACAAACCCCAAGTCCAAAGCAATCTATATACTGCTACAATACAGTGCTACGTAGTACAGTAATCATTGCTGTTACTGCAGTAGTAATACATACTGTGTTATCATGTCAATTCATTAGTATTCCATGTGGAGTTAAAATTAAACTGTGTGTGCAGTGGTTAGACTTCAAATATGAACCTTAGACAACATGGATGAATCTATGGGAGGGAAACTGAAATGAGCAGATCAAATAATTCATCCCATGTGGCTGAAGCCAGATGTAGGTTCATATAAGAGCCACTGACAGACGCTCACATGGGAACTGATTTTGCATAAGATTTATTTAACCTTTTTGAAAAATGTCTCCTGTGGGGCAGTGGTGCCAAAGAATGCTGGAAAACTGTGAGGGTATGTGTTAGAAATGATAGACACCTAACACTTGGGTTGGCAATATATAAACCAGGATAGTCATTTAATACTGTTGTATCTTTAAGAGAATGCTGTAACTGTGATTGGCTGAGGTTCCTCTAATGGCCATAAGATGGAGCCAGAAACCTGGTATGTTCTCTTGCATTTCCCTGTTGCCTTTTGCCCGATCGTCATTCTGCTTGGATTGCTGTGAGTCTTTCAAACTGTTAGCAAACTCTGTTTACTGAACTTTGTTTACAATACTGGACTTTGTTTTTGGATTATCCCTGGACTGATTGTTTTGAATACTAACTGCTTTAACCGTGTATGATTTGGACTGTTTTTTGGACTTTGTTTACCCGTTTACTGGAAGTAAAACCTACATTTTACTATTCAGTGTATCTGTATGCTGGTTGTGTGTTGTTCCTCCCCACTCTCACTATGTTTCCCTGAGTGCACTCATTCTCCTAACGGGGAATACCTCAACATTATGAGAGAAAGAAAAATACCTAGTTTCTTTTTAAAAAATGGAAGCTTTCCCAGGTATCATTTACATAAAATAAAGATACAACTCATAAATGAGAATAGAATAATTTAATATTTGTTTAAGACAGGAATGCAAGCAAGAAATCTGAACCAATTTGGTTTACTTCATAGAGAAAGAAATGAAGAGATCCTTAAAATAATAAATACACAAAAAGAATACCTTTTTAAAATACAGTAGTTACAACTTAATTCTAAGTAATAAAAAGTAAATAAGATGGCCAAGTTCTTAGTGGGCTGTCTTAGGTTAATTGAATCTATGTTGAATCAAAATTATTCCCAACCCAAAGACAGAATTTTTTTGGTTTTTTAAAATCCTTATATTTTCACCCATCATAGAGATTGGCTGTGGATATGGCTAGCATTTCATAAACTCATTTCTGCTTTATAATCCATATTGTGTCCACTGTGTTGGAAATTGTTTCAGAGTATTCTCCTTTGAGCCTAAATTTGAGTCTCCCTAACCTAGCGGACGGACCTTATTTCTCCCTTTATTTCTCCTTCTCTGAGCAGGCAAAAAAAAAAACCCCCCGGGGGTATTTCTGCTGTCATAATTCTCTATTACATTGACAGAATTTGGAGCCAGTCATCTACTCTAACATTCTCCAGCCCCTACATTTTTAGTTCGATTTGAGCCCTTACTGTGAAAGAGCCTTTTGATCAACTTTGGCTGAGGTCTGTTTAGGTTTAGGCCTTTTTGATTCTCTATTGGGCATGTTGCCGAGCAGAACAGTCGAGTGCCGCTCTCAAGCAAAATCCACTAGTAACTAATATATTTCATTGCATTTATTGCCTTAAAAAAATATCTTCTCTCTGTCTTTTAAATCTCTTGCCAAAGCTAAGCAGCTGGAGGGGGAGAGAGGAGGAACACCCTTCTGAAAAATGAATGAAAGTTTCTGTTTCTTGAACATCTGGCGCCCATTAGTGAGAAGACTGTAACTAAAAAGCACTTTGACTAGGCCGCTTTCAGGCTTCCACTGGTAGACATCTGATGAACGGTCTTGGTGGCTGACGAAAACTCAGTTTGGAAAGGCCGTCTGCCAGCAGCTGCTGTTGCTGATATGAGAGTGCGAAGTGCACTGCTAGGTGAAAAGATTCCCTGGAGGACTGGAAGCATTGCTGTCTCAGAAGTCAAAGCCATATGAAGCGATGGCGGCATGTTCGAACACACCAAGAAAATAAGTTTCCTGCCTATGCATTATTTATTACTTTCCTATATTTATATAATATTCCACTTCCTGAAAGTAATTTGTTTTGGATTGTGTAATGCTGGGCAGAACATCAAAGGTATGTTAATCAGTGGTAATAAAAGACTAAGATTTTCTGGCCACTGAGGTATTAAATATTGCTAATAAATTATAGGACTAGCATTTTAAATGAGCTATTGCTTGAAAAGAGCATCAACACCAAGGCCTAAAAGTACTAATTGCCAGGGCTTGGTTTGATGAGGACTGAGGATTCCAAACAAGTGTATTTTTCTTCTAAAAGTTTTAAATAGTACAGGATATAATAACATGTAAAAATGAAGAATTAATTGCTTTTCACAGTTCCATCTTCACCTTTAGGGAATTTTGCTGATCATTGACATTTTTAATATTAGTTGTTCTTTGGGCATATAATGTGGCAGGATGTCTCCAGGCAGAGCTTTTAGTTAAATTCATCAAACAAAGTTGCCTGACTATTTCAGGTTTTTAATCTTGAAAAGTTCCTTTTTAAAAAAAATAAAAGCAAAGGGAAACAAATAATGGGGAAATATTGAGAGCTTTTTAAAAAATAATTGGTCCCCTCCCCCAACTATATCTAATGAAAAAAGCAGGATGGCTAATTTTTGTTACCTAAAGATATAGCAATTGATAAAGTTGATATTGGTCTTAGTGTGTGACTTCTGAAATTGCTCCAAGGGTGATGAACAAGCAAATATATATTCTTTCCAATTTCCCAAATCACTATTTCTAGTATTAAAAACCATTTTAATTCATGAAAAATAAAAAGGTTATACAAACTATATTATTTTGAAAATACAATACCGACAGCCACGAGAAAACATCCATTGTAGTTCCTGCAAATGAGTATCACATTAACTGAATACAATAATTATTTGAAACTCCTGGTTAGGCATGCATAAATGGCATTATATTGCAGATTATGAAGGAAAAGATTAAAAGTGATTTATCATATCTGAGAGATAGAAATTTAAGAACTGATTTTATAGTAAACTTTCCTACCATAACAATTACAACTGTGTCTTACCTTATGCATATACCATGATCACTCTTTTTAAAAAAATGTATTGGTTAGTTGTATCACACTTAAATCTGGTTCACATATGGCTGTAAACCTGTCTTCCTCAGGATAGCTGTCCAGCTACTAGAATCCTTAGCCACAACTCTCCTAGTTGCAAAACTACATCCTACACCTCTGGATGGCAGCCACATTTGTAAGAGTTCAAAGATGTAATCTGGACAAACACACATACACACACACACACACACATGTGGGTGTGTGGGTGTGTGTATCAACCTTGATTGGCTTAATGAAATCTGAAGTCATAAATTATTTTACAAACCACATTGGTTGGTATGAGTGAGCTAATTCACTTTTCGAGGTTGTCATGCTCTTTTGCAGTGAATCAATATGATTTCTGATTATCCCTGGCATTTCGGTAATGGGAAGTCTCCTGTTCCCCAGTTAGTCTGTTTCCCTACAGAAACTATTTAAAAAAAATTGCACTGCTAAACGATAGGATTCTAGAAAGATAATATTTGAAATCAGTTATATGTTCTATACTTGCTAATTATTTGTCCAGAAATCCTGAAGATCTTTCTGGAACAAATGGAATGGATTAAGAATGTCTTTTCAGGAAGAGAGAATCTAAAAAAAAGTGTATCAATTTGTGCAATGCTAATGATACCTAGTTGTATATTTCCACTGAGCAACTGATACTGTCACAGTGCTGTCACAGTGCTAATTGAGTACCTGGCAGCTTTGGGCAGGGGTGGGATTCTACCAGTTCGTACCTATTCGCTAGAACTGGTTGTTAACATTCTAAACANATTACATTCTTGGCAGGACTAGACTTCCTGTCTCAGGAACGTCTCTGGAGTTTTTTCCCCCTCCTTTGCTGGTACTTTGCTTGTGTGGAGTGACCATTCAAAGTTACAATGGCTCTGAAAAAAGTGACTTATGACCATTTTTCACATTTATGACTGTTGCAGCATCCCCACAACCATGAGAGGCCAGGCGAGGAGATGTGTGCCTCGATGTGAGTGACATTGAGTTGGCCACACCCATCCAATAACATGACTACCAAGCCATGTCCACCCAGTTATATGACCACCAAGTCACACCCACCAACTAAGCCACACCCACAGAACCGGTTGTTAAAAATCTGAATCCCATCCCTGGCTGTGGGGAGAAACTGACTTCAACTCAACCCAGGCAAGATGGAGTAGCTTTGGTTTTTTGGCTGCTCGGACTTGGGGATATGCCAGCTTTGACTCTGAATGAGCAATTGGGGTTTCTCCTGGACTCATGCTTCTGCTGAATGAATGGCTAGAAGGAGCCTTTGGACATCTGTCTTGTGTACCATCTGTGTCTTTTCCTAGATTGGAAGCCTTGTGTAAGCTGGACTGACTCCCAGTTTCCTTCCAGGTACAAATCAAGGAACTGGGCATCACCCTTAAAGTCCTACATTGCTACCAGCAATAGGATCATCTTTCCCCAGGCTGTCTGCCCATCCCACAAGAGCAGAGTAAGAGTAAACAGCCTCCAGGTCCCTTCCTTAAATATTGCTATCTCGTGAGTCCTCTGACAGATGCTTTCTCTATTGAAGCCTCTGCTCAATCGAAAACCCTCCCTCAGGAGATCTGATAGGCTCCTACCTTCTTTGCCTTCAGGACAGCATGTAAGACCTCACTTCTCCCTCAAGTTTTCGGATAGGTTAAAGTTAGGGCAATAAGTGAATGTAGTGGGATTTGTTGTTAATTATTTTTGTTTTGTTTTTATTGCAATATATATTGCTTTATTTTGGGACTGTAAACCACCCAGAGTTTGTTTTTAAGATGGGAGCTATACAAATATTTTTAATAAAATAATAAACCATATCTGCTAATATAATTTCATCCATTACATATATTTTATGTTTTACTTTTAATCTGATATGACCTTTAGTTCTTGTATTTCAATGTGTTTGAGTCCAGTGTTCCTTTTTCATAACAACAAATGGTCCAGATTTCCTTTGTGTAACTTAGCCCTAAGTGAGAATATTTATATATATGATATTATTCCTTTACCACTGATAGCATCGAAACTCTTTTGATCATGGAAACGTCTCCCTCAAGCCCCACAGTTGTTGTAAGTGTGATGCATCAACATGTATTCAATCTATGACAGGTGTTCTAAATCCTAAAGCCATATAGCCATGTCCTACTTTTCTCTATAGGTTTTCTGATAGGAAGAGAAAAAAGAATTTTTTTACTCAAATACATCATACTTTAAGAATATTCTTGGTTAGCTATGGACTACAGAGTTAAGGACTTCTTAGCAAATTAGATACAGTGGTGCCGTTCTGGTACAGTTCTGAGAATCAGCAAGGCAGAAAGATTTAAGGCATGACAAATTCAACACAGCAAAACAAAAGCAAAAGTAAGTTTTTTTTCCCCTCCCAGCAGTAAAAAAACTATACTGTTCTTAAAACACAAAACATGATTCATAAATATAATGTTAACACACACAAAAAGGAAGATGTAATCTTAGCAGGCAGAATTTTGAGAGCTTCTAAAGCATTGAGGACACACTTTACAAAGTGGAACTGCAATCC